>JACATO010001506.1:0-210584 GCA_018389105.1 Nautilus pompilius | reverse complement strand
ACATTTTGCTGAATCTCGTACTGCACGGTCCCATTGTTACCATAATCTGGATCTTTAGCCACAACAGTCATCACCAATGTGTCTGCAGAAAGAGATTAAAGAAACAAATTTTAATTTACCTGAATACCTAATTCTTAAAGAACAGCATAATTCGAGGAAACCTTAACATAGCTTATTCTGTGTTTAAGATCTTCAAAATGCGCAACTTGTCTAGAAATATACTTTAAAAACAATGCTACCTTGTAGACTTAACATTACAATTAATTAAACAGTTTGCATTTAACAAATAGAAAGGTCGCATTGTCTAGAGAACTGACCTACATACAATTATAAGCTGAAAATGTGCTTCAAAGCAGAGACAACAGTTTAACATCAACTTTAAAAATCATCAGATCTACATAGTTGTCTAATAAGCACCTTTTTGGGTAAAATTAAAACAAAGTGGATAGCAGCAATTTATTTCACAAGATCAAGAGCAACAGTAGTTAATGGAAACACTGTCATTAGAAATAAACACATTCAGTCTATTATACAATTTTTCACCCAGTGTGAGAGTCACATCCTCAAATGAAGTCACTAATCTTTTGTTTTTTTTTTTTTTTTACATGCAAGGGTTAACAATACACAGAACTATTACTATTTTTCAGCATCACATCATAGTACTTCCAGGCTCATCAATATTAATGAACTATTTAAATAGTTTCACAACATGTTTGTAATCATGTAGATATTTGAAACACCAGAACTGATGATGTTCTGGTATCAAAACACTTGTCTATTTTTAGTTGCTGCATGACAGTGACCATGAGGTGATCCTGTATCATTTGCACTCTGTTGAATTGTCTACTTTAAAAAAACCAAACATGTCAGATGGATAAGATTGACATTTATTTGATTTTGAGAGATATTACAGCAAACTCAAATTCATTTTTGATAGCACAAGGAGACGACATTCAGCTTGAAGTTCACAACTAGGCCAACAAGAGTCAACATGCTCAGCTGTTCTGAATGATATAATTCACCTCTGAGAAGTACCATGGTGAATACTGTACACCAGCGAAAAACAGTTATCATCTCTTGCTATTTGTTTGGCTTTTAGTCTCAGCTGTGCAGTATTAAGTCCAACACATGTATTGTGTTCAGTCAGCATTTATTCCTCCAACTTATTTTCAGTGCTAGTCCACCTAGTTTGCAGCCGCAATTCATCTTGGTTTACTCTATGTTCTGTAATGTCTCCTTTGCTTTATGCCAGTCTCTAACGTTGCTCATCAACACCATATTTCCCATGTGCAGCCATAATACCAGTATTTTCTTCAGCAAACTTAACTTTCATCTTAAAGCAGCTGTGTACAACTTGCAAAACTTTACAAAAGGCATTTTGAGATGAGGTAAAGGATTTGTCGGGGGTGTTTATACATATAATTAAGATCGAAAGAGATGTATAGAATGTAATTGGTAAGTGCGCCTTTGTTATTGACTGGATATTTCACGTGCTTCAGTGAGCTCACCCAATCAGAAAATTTTCTGAGCAGTAATTTCTGTAGTCTGAATCAAATAAAAAATTTCAGTTTATTTCAGAAAATAATATTCTTTCATTAAAGCAATTTCAATGCACAGTTAAATAATTTGGAGTATAAATCAAAGCCCAGACTTCCAGGGAAAACTTTACTTATACACCAAAAAATATGATACATTCAGTTTTCCCAAAGTTAGCTTTGAAAAGCTCTAACCAAAGAAAATTCAGTTTCAAGTTTCCAGACATTTAAAGGTTACTGCTACAATAAATATAAAAATCCATTGTATGAAAAGCTAGCAGTAAAACAATATACTAAGTAAGTCAAATACACCGAGCAATTTGAACAGCAACAACACTGAAGATCTGAAAAATCTACAGTACTTACCAAGTGGAGAATTCTCAAAAACTTCACCTTTCAGATTTGTGATCTCAAAAGCTGGATCATTATCATTGATATCAAGGAGTTTAATCTTAACAGTAGCATAGCCCACTAGCACATTTGATGAGTTTGGTTCATCTTCAGCCAGAACATTGAATTCGTATATCGGTCTTCCTCCTGTTCCAGGGTCTCTGTCCAGTTTCTTGACTAAATGTATGACACCTGTATGTGGATTGATTCTAAAGGACCCAGCCTGAGAACCACTGATACTGTAGGTGATGTCATTCTTTCGAGCAATGTCAGGATCAGTGGCCTTTACCTGAAATTAAAAAAAAAAAACTGAAGTAATCTAACAAAGCATTTGTAGTAATTTTTTAATAGTGTTTGTTTATTGTTAAGATGCAGCTATGGACTTATTTGAACGAAAAGAATGCAATTCATCTCAACAGTAGACAAAAAATGAAGATTTATTTCAAAATGTTTTAAATGCCAGAAAACAAAATCTAATCCCAGCTTCCATACAAGACAATTATTTAAACATGTTTGTAAACAAACTAGACACCTACCTTGTTTGCTTCTATCAAACAGAATGCATTGTTTTTTGTCCAGAAAATAATATTTTTTCATTTAATTAACCTAGTATTTTTAATACTGCCACCAAAACTAGAACATAATGTGCTCAAAACAGTAACGTGTTTTGAATTTGCACTTGGATTCAAATCCATTACATGTGTATTTATTTAAGCAGAAGAGACACTATCATCTGAGAGCAACACTACTGTTTCATTGAGCAACTGATGAAAATTATACTAAATTAGCCACTAGAAATAATCATTTCTAAACACTGTTCAGACTATGTTAGTACATCAATCATTAATTATGAATAATAGTAATATCTTTTTTACATTACAGACCTCAGCCATTCTTTCTGGCAAATTTCTTCACTAGGTTCTACATTACTAGCACCAGAAAAGGGAAAAGAAATTCACAGTCACTTTCACAGACCATGTTACAAGTCAAAATCTACAAATACTTAAACAATCCAATCCATGCTAAGGAGCAACCCTTCAGATTTTAAAGTCCCTTCAGGACAGTGATGACAACAGTTTGAAATGTAGCAATAAAACCTTGGCAAAACTGAAAACAAGATGCTTTAATTTAATGGTAATCAAAATTTTGCATCAGATTTCAAGAGATGGTAATATAATACTATCAGAAATAAATGCTGATATTTTCAAACTTTAGAAAAGAATAGTTTAAAATCCTCGCCTAGATTGCATTTTGTAAAATCTAAACTACGTATTGATCATGGCAAGACCAAGACTGAAGTCTTCCTATTCTCTGTAGCATTTCGTTGGCAGACTAAGCAAACAATGACCAGGAAAAATTTCCATGTAGAAGTGGTTTTAATCAAAAATGGACAAGGGAAGAGAGCTGGTGAAACAACCATCACAGGGTCTCCAAACAGAACACAGATAATCGTAGTTAAAAAACTGGTGGTCTGTAAACAGCATGATGCAGACATGCTTAAGAAAATTGTATGCTGCTGCATGACAATACAGATCTGGCATCAGTCTGACCCACTTGTCTTGAGCTTGCTGGAATGAAAACAACAATTGCCTGGTACAAGTTAAAAATTAATACTAAAAGACAAAGCACCACAACAATTAAGTAAAATTACAATCAGAAACCAAAGTGTAGCCGAGCCAAAACATGATTAAAAAACACCAAGCTTTCTTGGCGTGATTATTAGACTAAGACAACGTTCACTGTTGTAGTTGTGAAAAGTTTGAAAGGGGCAGTGGGGCACTCGTGAAAGTTATTAGTTTAAAGTATGGGAAAAGGATGATTGGTCCTTGTAATGAATCAAAATTAGTAGTTGAGTAATTTGTATTGAAGGTAGGAAGAATTACAGTTGCATCAAACCAAGAGAGACACTGCAAGATGGCAACATTATCAAACCAGTTTCAGTTAGTGAACTCCAGCAGAGTAGAACAAGCAGCAAATTCCACTGGAAAATTAGCCAACATAAGAGAATAACAGACCAAAGTTACATCTCTTTGGTATATCAGATATATTACAGCTGGAAGTAGCAAACTTGGATTTTAAAAAACTTTCAGTATTCCAATAAATTGTGGAAAGAAAGAAAAAAATGAGCCCCTTCACAGCTATGCCTCCAACCATTTGCTATTATAAATAATCGTGGTGGTGGCAATACACTGGATTGATACTCACTCATCTCAATCCAAATTGGTTCTAAGAAGACTGGAAAGGGGAACTACATGGGATATTCAGAATAAAGCAAGACAAGGAAGATACAGATTTTTTTCCAATAAATGGATCATGTATCACAAGTGCATGGCTACTATTCTGGGCAAGAGTAAACCATGGCTGAAAACAAAACAGAAGTTTTCTACTCTGGCAAAAGCAGAAAGGCAGGAGTGGTAGTAAAACACCACCTGTTATCCATTCTAGATGGCTCCTGCAAGAACCTACAGAAAATCTTAGGAGTACCTGAAGAGCAAGAAAAATGCATGCTTCTTGTCAAAATCGACATAGTAAAATTTGTTTTATCCAGACAAAAGGTATTGCATCAAAAAAATTAAACTATGCTTGCATTAAAGACCTTTCTACAAACGCTTACACGTTTTTGTACATTAAATTTCTTGGCTTTCACAAAATATTGACAAACCCGTACTCTATCGGATCACAGTTGTAGCTGCCTTTGAAAGCTCCAACATTTTAAAATCTGAGAAGTTTCTTCGAATTGGCATAAATATTTTACCCAGATTTTTATTGCGTTTGTTCAGCATGAACTGATATATACATTATTAAAGGAGATGTAATTATTAAATGTGTACACTTATAAACTTAAATGAAAAGCACCCAGCATAAAATTTTAAAGAAAGGTGGAGTTGTAGAAAAGATGTGAACCATTATTTATGGGAAGGCGGCGGGTTAATGTGTGCAACCCAACAGATATGTTGATTTCAACAAAGGGCCAAGTACCTATCAGGTCACTCTTTGCTTTGTTTCGCCTTTTCCATTCCATTGCACCACCACAGAGATCAAAATATAAATAAATCAATTTCCCAAGATTATACCTGGTTATTATTTATTAAAACTGGCAATCAAGGAAATAATTCTGTTACCCTGAAAAGATTACAGGAAGATAATTAAATTAACCACAAACCTTATCTGGCTTTGCTTAAAAAATGATTTCTATGCACACCACAATAATTGAAGATGGCCTTTATCTACAATTTCACAATAAAAAGATGCAAGGAAGATGATGTGGAAAGAAAAACAGATGGCTGTACATCATCACAAACAGCTTTGATTACTTTCTATTTACAGGAAGAAAATACAAGTGTTGGGAATTTAGTTCTTTCTTTTAACCAATACTAAACATCTGATGACAGTGTACAATGGATACCACAGGTCAAGGACGGACAATGACTAAAGCCAATAAGAAACTGATGAAGTACTTATAAGGCAATCTAATTTTACTTTTATGCTAACCATCTGCATAATTTAAGATTTCTTTTATAAGCTTGAAATTTCCAAGGGCTTTTTATACTGCTGAGCAAAGTCAGCAATAGAAGTCTCAGGAAAAAAAAAAAAAACTTCTGCATTATTTAACCCTTTAGCATTCCCATTACTTATCATTTAAGTCAGTCTATTTATCCATATAAAATAGGACGAATATAACAGAATCAAGTACCTTTAATTTTTAAGGCATATCTTTACAACAGTACAAGATAGCAATGAAAGTAAACACCCTAAATCCATCTAAAAGTCAACCTGTCAAAAACAGGTGGGTATGGATAGTTTGAACCTGCATGGAAATTTTTTTGCCAGCAAGGTTTGGCTGGTTTAAATGCGAAAAGGTTCAAGTTGTTACCTGATTAATTTGACATTTTCCACTGTAGTGAATTACTACTGAAGCTCTAAATTAGCTAGACATAAAAGCCAGTCGATTAAGCTAGAAATTTAGATGTTATTACTCTTCTTGCTAATCTAATGTAAAAACAAAGTTATGACTATTAATGTCTAAAACCAGGTCTTGGTTAACTATTTTTTCAACAGTAGAACTAAAGTACATTCTAATTTTATATTGTGGAGAATTTCTCATATATATAAATTTCTGTAGAACAGAATTTTAAATGACAAAAAATAAATTTCTTTGTTAAATTATATGCTAAGCGCATTTTCTGATTTATTCTACAAATTCAAAGTCATATTGGCAGTAATAGCTGGCTAATTTAACATTTCGTGTAGACCAGAGAATTTTTTTTACCCAGTCTTATTTTTTATTTTGTTGTCCACAACAAAAAAAATCAATCATGAAAATGTTTACCTTGATCAAAAACTTTGGATTATTGATTGTGATACTTGGATCTTCCTCTTGAATGTTTTCCACCAGGTAGGTATCATTTGAGAACACTGGTGCATTATCATTGACATCAATAACTGAAATTTCTATCTGAGTAGTGTTCTGATGGAGACCATCAGACACACTGTAATTAAGTGTATAGTGCTGAAAAAGAAAAAAAAGTTGTTTGATGAACCTTGAATCAATGCAGGTCAGAAAATACTAGGTCTTAAAACTGCTATCATACAGATATTTTATTTTCTCAATAAGGAATATAATGGACATGGCAGTTTTCACCTTTGTGGTGGTTGTTTATCAGTTTCAGTATATACTTTAAACAAATCATTACTGCTTACCCGTGCTTTCTCTTCATAATCTAGCTTGTTTCCCGATGCAAGGTATATTTCACCAGTTCGTGCCTGGACTGCAAATATTTTTTCATCATTACCACCTGTGATTGAATATTCTAGATCACCACCTGCAAAGATTTGTTTTCTTAGGATAGAGCACAAACTTTATTAACTGAATTGCCCAATTCCTGCTTATATAATACAGCTTCATGTACGTTCACCACCACTGTACCGCCATTTAAAATTTTTCTGCAATCCTGCTAATCTAAAATGAACTTCTCATTCAAAAGTGACAAACTAATAATGTATCAATGTTTTGGAAAGGAATAGAAGTAGAAATGAACATTTTCCACAATTATACTGTAATTTATAGAAATTTGTGAAAGAGAAGAAGCTGTCTACTAAAAGAGTATTGTTGCAGAGCACAAAGTGAGACACTCAATAGTTAAAAATGAAAATGCCACAATGCCCTGAAAGGTCAATCATAACGCTTAATACTCCCTTCACACATCTGATTTTTCCTGCTGTTTACAAGATGTTGAATAATTATGAGTGGTATTCTCCACCACTCCTCGTGCAGTGTGTGTTTTGCTGGGGCATCCATCTACTACATCTATCAGAATGACTGATGATGAAGTAGCATGTTTTTACCAAGTTTCTTCATATCTCACCACATGAAAGTCTAGTATTCTTCATTTGAATTATTTGCTATTTCCCTGCATAATGTGTATCCTTGCAATCTTCTACAATGGCAGTTTCAGATATGCAAAAGCCACAATTTATACTGCTTAGCACTTGTATAGAGTGATATACTTTTCCAAATGTGTGATGAAAATGTATAAACAAATGATGCTTGTAAGAGTATAAACAACTAAGCTTTAACAGGATTTCGCTTGTCTGCAAAAAATTATTTGTTGCTGCTGTGATATTTTAATTTGGGGTATTCTGAAAGAAAATCTGGTGTAGACTAACTGATGTCGAGGTGTACACTTCAATGAAAAAATACATTTAGTTATTTCTTCACTTGTACATACTTTTTAAAACTAATTAAGCTTTATAAATCATTAGTTATTTATCTTTACATGCAGTATGAACAGATTAGAACACGTATTTCTTATATTCACATGAGCATTCCTACCATATATTTTAGATGATCAGAATAATGGTCAGTTCCTTCTCAACCCATTTTGTACATTTTTTACCCATAGTATTTTACACTTATTTTAAAATTCAATATCTATCCTACAAAAACCTATTAAAAACGTTAGATCACAATCCTTAGATTAGCAACCATTAAACAAAATGCATAGAAATTATCTGATGTCTTAAAAGAAAATAAGGTTACAAACATGCAGAACAATTTTTAACCAAAAGCAGGTATAATAATAATGGGGCAAAGAGATTATAAAGACTTTTCTCCGTATCTTATTCTATACAAACATCAAAAACACATTTGTTAGTTATAATTTGAAAGAGGAAGATTTGCTTACTTGTATCTAGATCATTGGCTGTGACCCTTAGGATTGTTGTGCCAGCTTCAGCATCTTCATTCACATTAGTGACATAAGATGAATTTTGAAAGTAAGGTGTGTTGTCATTCAGATCAAGTATTGTAACATGGACTGTAGCATCATCTGTTAAAAACAAAACATTTCAATATTCTGATCATTTTGCTTTTCACACATGACACATTCAAAACCTCCACCAGTTATCCCTATAACAAAAGAAACAATCACTCAAATGTTATCGGTGTCAAAAATGTGTTCTCAATGCCTAAACATTGAGGGCCATTCAATCTAGAAATGGACAGGAAAGGTATGCGTAATAAACTTCAAGCAAAAGCTACAGTTTAATTTATCAATCATTTGGAAAATAACAAAGAAGGGAATAATCAAGTTAAGTACCTTACAAAAGGTCTTTGCATTGGCACTTTGAATGCAAGTAATTAACATAGATCTAGTGACACTATGCACACTTGGGATGATGCTCAGCACAAATGCTAAGTAACAGAGACAAGAAAGCTAGTAGCAATAGCAGTTATTTTGTCTTTATACCAAAACCTTAAACAGGGTAAACATGCCTAAAAAATTAACAAGTTATTTCTAAATCGGGGTCTTCTGCCATCTTGCCCTTTCCAAGACCATGTACAAAGTCACTATCACTCAAATATGCATGCTTAAATTTTTTCAGAAAAAAGTCCTCTGGATTTTAAATGGGGGTAAGTTAAATTAACTGCTTTACTAACACAACGTTATTTTCCCAAAAAGGAGAATTTTTTTCTCCTGCCTTATTCTAAAAGGATAAATTGTTTATTTCTCCCACTATTGTGGAGAATGCACACAAGTTATCAGAACTACTCACTAGACTGCTGTGGCTGTCCACCAGGATTGTCTGTTGCTTGGATTATAATATAGTAGTAATCCTGTTTTTCTCTGTCAAATACCTGATTTGTTCTGATTGTACCATCTCTTTTATTAATAGTAAATTTTGTTGCATCTGTTGAATTTTCCTTTATGGAAAAACGAATCTGAAGAGAAATGTAAAATTTGTTTCTATGTACATAGGCATATATTAAAGACAAATGCATTGCTGTACAAAAACGTTCCTCCAACAATAGCATATCACCTTTCAAAGATAAAATTGTTTTTATTAAAATTAAGATATCAATAATTATAACTGGATATTTGTAAACAAATGCATTTTAAACATTTTCTAGAAAGCAAGAATTTCAAAATAGCTCAGTTACATTGTTCTTTTTCCTCCAAGATTGGATTTATTGCTATTAGTAAGTTTGTTTTTCCTCACCACATATTAGTGTATTTAGTACTCACAGTTCTAAATGCCGGAACAGTGTCTAAATCATTGACTAAGAGTTGCATGACAGAGGTAGAAATATTTTGATTTTCAGAAATTTGACCTTTGTAGTAGCCTGTAGATTTTTCAAGACCCTCAAAATACGGACGATTGTCATTGTAATCCAGAACATTGATTTTTATACGTAGCTCTGTATACAATGGTCTTTGAGCAAGATTCTGAAAAAATAAAATATAGTATTTATTTCTTTGTATATTCTGATGTTCAAAAATAACAGGAACACTTTTTGAACGCAGATCTGTAAAACAATGTTTCTTGATTTAGAGCGTATCTGCCAAAATGAGTTTGTCAAAATCTAGTTATGAACTAAGCTTTTTTTCCTAGAAATAGCAACTTATTACCAGATCTATGATGACTTACTAAAAAGGGGGAGCAAAAAGTATGTTTTTCTTATAGTATTTACAGAAAAGTATAAATTCTTTTTCTAGAGTAAGAAAAGTGTTTTAAATTCAAATGAAAACAGATTCATTTCAAAGAAAAAAAGAAGCCCAATCTACATTTCAAGTATACTTTTGTTTTTCACTGAGAATTTCTAGTAGCATTACAATTTTATCATTCCAATTAAAATAAATGAAAGCTTCATATCTATTCACTCAAGGTAGGTATTACTTCACAGAATGTCTACTAGCAAAACCATGAACTGGAACTTGTTACCATATGTCCCAAACATCGACACATTTAGGGATGGGACACACTGATGTGGGTCAGTAGACATGCACAAAAGAATGCACCAATTACCTCCTGACGAGCAAAGGAAAGGTACGAATGGCCTCAATCCATAAACAAAGATGGTGTAGGAACAATGGGATAACTGCTCTTACCAGGAAACCTTTAAGTCACAAAACCTGAACAGCTCAGTAGTGGAAAGGAGGAAAATATGTGCAGCATCATGCAAACACATGCACTACGTTGCACTGCAGACCTAGTCAAGTGACAATTCACAGCTGTTAGATTTCAGGAAAAGCCAGAAGCAATTTTAAAGAGTAAATAATTCGTTAAACAGTATTAAGTATAAATAAAAGCAGTTTGACAGTTAATAAACACAAGTCCAAAACACATCAAACCGCAGACCAATTACACATCCATGTAATCAAAAAAAAAAAAAAAAATTACTGCACAAGCAACAGAAAATCAGTTTGCTAATCATAAATCAAACATTTTCTGAAAAATTCTTGTAGAAATATCTGGGATGTACTCTTGAAATGGCAAGCTTGTGTGATGCTGCTGGTGTGAAAGTGAAAGAAACTAAAGACAATATCTGCATCAGCGCTTTCTACATGCAACAAAGTGATAAATCATGCTCCAGCAACACTGATGTATGAAAATTTGTATGTGCCCTCTTGCCCAACACTCATTGCACTAGTCAGCCAGACCACAACATGGTCATTTTGTATGTGCACCAGAAAAAAGCAATGATCTATAATTCATTTCCTGTTGGCCAAAGGAGTTTAGAAAATATTGGTGCAATATGGATAAAACTGCATGGCACAAAGGAAACATCTGTAGTGGATGTCCCAATAGTGCCATCACTGATAAACATTGGCAAGATGTCACACTTCTATGATAAATGAATGAGTGAGTATTAATGAATTTGTTAACTCAGTTGGCGTATCCATGAACACCTGAAATTCCAGCAATTCAAAAATAGCTTAGAAGACTGAAAAGGTGCTCTACTGCAGCATGACAATGCAGAAACAATGATCAGGCAACCATGAACACTGACCCTCTATCACAGTCCATATTTTGCACCATTTGATTTTCGCCTCTTTGGACACCTAAAAGATATTCCCATGGTCAAAGACTTGCCAGTGATCACAAAGTTAAATGGCTTACATAGCAACCAAAAATCTTTTACCAGGATAGTAGCAAGAAATTTACGAGGCATTGGACTACATGTTGCAAAACAGGGATTATGTAGAGAAGTGGTGCAGTCCAGTAAATGATAAGTATCCCCCGTTATCATGGCATTAAAGTGCTTTATTCCATTTAAAAAGGCATGTTCTTTTTTTATCTGTCAAACGCAGTAGTCTGAATCATCCTCAAATAGTTCTTCAAAATTCAAGAAACCACTTGTGGAATCAGTAGAAAATTAAAGCAAAACAATAACACCCATCTTCTCACATTTCTCTTCAAAATAAGTGTTTTGAAATCAATACTTACTGTAACCCTCGCTCTCACATTATATGCTTTTGTCTTTTCATAATCCAGTGTGTCAAAAAGCTGCAGTTTCATCTCATTTCCAGTTTGAACAATTTCAAAAGGAGACACTTGTTGCTTTGGATTAGTTCCATCCATTAAGAAAAAGCTTACCATAGGATTTTCAGGAACATTGGATTTTGCAGTTAATGTTGCAAATGGTTCAGATTTTTTTTGATTTTCTGATACATTGAATTCTGTAACTTGACTAGTCCACTCTGGAGGTTTGAAACTGGCTTCCACTATTTCAAACTTTACATTTACTGTTGTATTAAGAGATTCTTCACCATGATCTTTCGCTACCACAGTGATTGTCAGATTATTTCCATCATACTAGAGAAAAAAAAAACAATTACAAAAAGATGTTACTAAGGGGTTGTTCAAATCATATCAAAGTTTAAAAAGATTAACAAAACAAGTCACAATTGTAACATGAAAGGGTTTTCTTTCACCACAGAATCTCAATAAATGCACATTTTTATGTATACTAAAGTTCGGTATTTTATCAAAATTATTAAAAATGACCAAAACCAACAGAGTTAACTAATGTAAAACACTCCACACATGGCATGTAATCTGACCTTAGGTAAGTCCATATAGGGCAGTAATCAAGTGTTGCTAAACAACTGTAATAATAGTGAAATGTAATGGCAGAATTTCCCCTCAATCATCAAGGTCATCTGATTAGTCAGGGATAGTTGAAAGAAACTAAGCTATAGTCCTGCCTCTACAAATAGCACCAGGGTTCCAGGATGACAACACCAGGCCATTGCTGCATCCCTTAAGGTTAATAGCATCCCTATACTGATCTGACACCACTGACCATTTCTGGAATGTCCTTGGTCCAACTTCACAAAACTTATATGAAGCTGATGTTGCTTAAACTAGGAATAACAAGTAATCTAGATAAAATAGAAGATCTGAGTACCATAAGCATGCGCAAAAAATATGCCAATCATGTAACCTATACTATATAGGATGCCTGTACAAATTGCGCATATTTCTGTAATGTATTAGGAAAGAGTAAAACATGCACAGTATTCCTTGCACTGCTACAATATAACATTTCAAAAAGGTGGTGGCTAAGTAAAATGATAGAGTAAACAAGAGAGAAATTACATATCAAGCTGCATGAGTTTTCATTCTTTAAAGCCAAGAAAAACCTTTACTTATAATAGCAATCACCTTGGTACTACTAAGAATCTTTGACAACTTTTCAAAAGATTAGATTTCTCGAAGTATATAAAATTTCTCAATAAAATGCAGAGCTGCAGAGAGAGATGTACATTAGTGAGATTATTAACGTGTTCAAAAAGCAGTTAGGAGCAAACAAATATGAAAAATTCCATGTGACAAAGAGGGCAGTCAGTACAAGTATGACTCTAAAAACTTTTTAAATCAAAATAAAATATGCATCATAAAAAGATGAAAATGACAACTAGAAAAAAATCTAGAGAAATCAAAATGCCAAATTCTGTTTCTGATTAACAACATTTCATTTATCAAAGATAGTCAGCTAAATAGAGAAAACTATTAGTTTTCTTTAAATTGTAATTCTGAACTCAAATTATCCACGCTTAAAACAAATTCAGCAATCAACACTTTTTAAAAGGCTACCTACCTTTATAAGAGAACGATTTAATTTAATTATTCCATAGGCAGAATCAATGATGAAGTATGTTCCTGGATTGCTAACTATAACATAGCTGATTTTTGCATTGTCTCCTACATCTTTGTCTCTTGCTCTGACAGTAACCACGTCACTGCCTACAGGTTTTCCCTTGGATAAGCTAGCAGTATACGGAGATGTATCAAACACTGGTTTGTTGTCATTCACATCAAGAATAGTAACTTTGAATGTGCACAGTTCTTCCAGTTGAGGTGTACCTAGGTCAGAGGCTTTCACAATAACCGAGTAAGCACGAATGTTGTCTTCATTTTCTCGATCAAACACAACTTTAGAAGTAACATTTCCACTAATCGCCCCAACCTCAAAATTGTCATCCTTGTTCTTATCTGATACTATGATGCTGTATTCCACTTCTCCATTTCTTCCTCTGTCGTGATCTTCAGCCAAGACCTTAAAAATAAATGTTAAAAGTGGGATGAACAAAGGCTTTATCATGTATTGCATCTCCAAAATGTTACTGCTCTCAATGTTGGCTAATTAAGAACAACATCAACTACTTGTTGTCCATGCACTTGACGAAAGCGACCAGCCACATCAATGCTGCCTGCATGACCAATAAACAAATGTACAAATTATATACGTATACTTTTCCATAAGTACTCTGCAGCAAACAAAAATTCCACAGACACCTGATAGAAACAATGCAACTAGAGACCACAAATTAAAATGACCATTTCTGAAGCTACTGCCATACACATGCCAGATAGATTCAGCATTGCCACCTTCATAATAGTATAACTAATCTAAGCTAGATCTCCAACCAGCATCAGGAATCACTTATGGTAACAATGGCACCCACCTCTGGTAAAATAATTTTGACTGAGGTGTGTAAGCATAGAATTTGTCCTCAAATACAATAAACAAATTCTGTTCAGTGATTAATTCAGTTTTCTGCCAATTATCAACATCCTCAAATGAAGAATACATCCCTGTCTGCGTGCAACAGTTCCCCCACCAAACTGGTCTGATAAGGAAAAATATTACAACCACCATCTAATCTGCTGTTGATATAGCATTGCTAGGATATTTCACATAGTATCATGCTGCTAACATCATCATTAGTCATTACCTCTGACAAACTTTAAAGGTCAGAGAAACACCGAAGGAACATCCCAACAGGTTCAGCAACAGTCGGTGTCTATTGGTCACAAATAATGGGCTCCGAATGACCCTCAAGTGTGCACACAAACAAGATGTTATACTCCAAAAATCCCAATGCCTGTCTCCGATTGCTATGCTACTGCTGTAGATTTTAACTTTTGTCACCAACTCAGAACAAAGAAATAGCTAAACAAATTTAGAAAGCCAGGTGCTAGTGAATTCATTTATTATAACCCTAAACATTTGTTGCATGATTTTGGAAGCCATGTATTTCACTGACAACCAGAAGACAGACTGCAATGCTTTGATAAACTGCTTGAATTTAGTAGTTTGCTATTATGATACAAAACAGTATTTAAGTATTTTCCATAAGTCTTCGACATTTACCATAAAATAACTGACAAAACTACTACTGACAACCAATAAATGGAAGGGTGGAATCATGGGAAAAACTAAGTAGGGGCATTTAACAAATAAAAACACTTTTCAATTTGTAGTAAAAGTTGAAAAAAATTTTTGTGGCTTCATCATCATTTCTTTTGTTTTATCTTATGAAAATATATGAACTTATTATAAACTTAGATACAGACCTTTACAATGAACGTTCCAACTGGCATGTTTTCTTTTATGGAAGAACTATAAGACGAGCAGTTAACATACACTGGCTTGTTGTTGTTGATGTCAATTATTTCTACTTTGAAGGTCTTACTGCTGCTTCTTTTAACTTTGCGACCACAACAACTACCATCGTCAATGGCTATCACGTCAAGCAGATAGTATGGCAGATCCTGGGGAAGAGGTTGACGGAGCCTGATCAGTCCAGTTTCAGCAACAATCTCAAAGGGACCTTCAACCGTTTCTGTCAAGAAAGGAGTTTCAAAACATATTACAAGCAAGCATTTCCAGTAAGAAAGGAACTAATAAAAAATTATCCTTTTCAATTTAAGGCACCTACTACTGAAAACTTAACTGAGCTGTTACATTCAAAATGCTGTTTAAAACAAAATACTGCAATTTTTCTTTTTTTTAACAAAATCCTGCTAACTAAGAATATTGCATTGCGCCAGTTATAGGGATACCTCTGATGTTCTGGGACACTTCTCTTTCAAAGAGTAAAACTATCTGGTGAATACATTCAGACCATGGAGAACTAGATTCCATACTTTATTAGAATTACTTAAAGCTGTTTTAGCAATTAATCCCTGCTATCATCAATACTATGAGTTGTTGTCCTCAGAATAAGCTTTACTAAAAACTACACTATTTAGTAACCAATTATTTGTGGCTTTGAGTAATATACTAATTTTATTTATTTCAAGATTATGCTGGATAAACTTCATTTTTTAAAACAGAATTTAGGCTCATTCGAATATTTAATCAAAACACTTAACCTCCAATTGCATCAAAACATTAAAAATTCTCACAAAAAGTAGTATCCCTACAAAGTGTCTTTACCAAGAGGAAAAATAGTAGTACGTACTGTTGCCCTTTAAATAATACACAATATTATCTCCATCTTGGTCAACAGCTTGAATTATTTTCACAACTGTTCCAGTTCTAGCATCTTCTCTCACTCTGGCAGATGTGTTACCAAGAAACACTGGTGCATTATCATTTACATTTGTCAAGTACACCATAACAGTTGCCTGTCCTTTCATTGGAATTGCTCCTTTGTCAGTTACAGTTATGTTAAACTGGTACATATGGTTCTCAGACAAGTCATAGTCAAGCTCTCTACAAAAGAGTTTAGTATTCAAACTTTTAATCACATTTGAGATGAAAAATTTTAATGACCTCAATAAGTCCCCTCCTAATGCTAGTAGCGTAAGTTTGACCACTTGCTGGAATGGTTCTTCTGCTCAAGATACCTAAAGCTTCACAACATACAAAGTGCCATTCACTCAAATATAAAGTCAGAAAATAAGCTGTTTAAACTGCACTAACTAAAACTACTAAATGAAAGTTGATCTAAACTTATTCAAATTTTACTATTAATAGTAACAATAACAATTTTTGTAATAATATAAAGGGTTCATTGAAACAGTGGTCCACTTTGTTCTCAGTAGAACAGAAACCTGACTCAAATTACTGTTTGCTTTCGCAAATTAAAGTGTGTAAAATAAGTTCATAATTTCATCTTATGTTGAAAGTCATGTTAAATACTCGTCAAACTCAGAAAATTTCAGAATATAGTGGCAGACACATGAGAACAAAGCTAAAGTTGTTTTCTACAATGCTAGACCTACTAAACCATTACTGCTGCGACTTGAAAAGTAATGAGCTACTTTAGAAAATAGTCTATTCACATAACTGTGAAAATGGAGTAGCAAATGTTCAAAAATATTCAACTGCAGAGTTTGACATATGTACAATAAGATTTCTGGGTAAAGATTCAACTTTCACCTTTTTCAAGCTGGAAAAAACAATTTCTGATCAATTAGTTTTCATCATTTTATCCCACTAAGAAAGCCCAGCATGTTTTCTATTTAACAGAATTTTCTAACTTTCTGCATTAAGGCAATTAATTTTTGTTTTTAACGCAAAAAATTTCATTACATTACTTACTTCTTAACAGTGATTTTACCAGACCGTGAAACAGTGGTCACATCAAAATGGTCGTCATCAACAGAATAAACAAGCTCTGCATTTATCCCCGAATCTGCATCATTTGCAGTCACTGAAATTTTAAAAGCCATTAAAATAATACAAAAAAAATCATTTCTCCTGCATTTCGATAACAAACTAAACACCACACATGCTTAAAATAGTTTCAAAACAGTTTTTGAAACTGAAAATAAATGCTGCCTTTGCTTATATACTGAGAATATTTTTAAAGTTCTAACATTTATTAATTAGATCTGTATTGTTGTTTATTACTTTAAACACAAACAAAACTGGAAATATTACTTACCGCTTAATATCTCGCTTCCAACTGCTATGTTCTCCAAAATATTCTTTATAACATAGGTAGAAAGTGAAAACTTAGGACGATTATCATTCACATCTCTTATGTCAATTACCAGCTGCAAGAAAAAATAGAATCATTCATGTTTTAAATAAAAACAAAGTCAAAACTACTATGAATTATGGTGAGATAATGAAAAAATTTATTTCCATAAAACCTGATTATTTTTAAATATTTTAAAAGCAGTAGTTTACTAATATAAAGAAAGAATTGGTGCAAGTTCTGTTTTCTGAAAATGTGCATGCAATTTAAATCTTGCATTACAAATTTACACAACCATCCACTGCCATATAATGTGATGCTAACTATTCAACTGCAAAGAGAGATTCACTTTGTATTTAGCTTTGTTGAAGCAGTCACTCACTGTTTTATTCCCATTCAGAGGTTATACTTGTATTACTCAATGAGATCTCACATTGGTGCCATGGTGCAGTATATTAATACAGGAAACAATGCAAATCTCAAGAACTTATAAATTAATGATAAAGTCATTAGATCTAGCCATGTAATTCAGTTATGACTGGATAGAAAATTCAAAAAAAATTTAAATACAAGACCAAATTAAACCTAGGCTGCAAATTTGCTGATCGTTTTGTACAGCAATTTCTTAGCACCAGTAGTGAGAGACTTCACAAAAAGTCAAATTAGTAATGCAGGATATCTACCATCCTTAAATGCAAATAAAGTGACTGCAGTAGTTCACATATTTAGAAATCCTCTCTTCCAGGTTGTATTAGCATTGCTTTTAGACATTTGCACATCAGTTTCCATTTAGATATCTACTACTATTCAGACATTTACTTACACACTTGTATAAAAATGTTCAGTGTTACTCAGACAGTTGTACAAATTTTAATTCAGTTGAGAAGAACTAAGTATTTCACAATTGTCACATTTATATAAATTAAGACCTACCGATGCTGTGCTAGTCAGTTGAGAACTTCCACCACTTCCAGGATCAATGGCATGAACAATCAATTGATATTTGTGAATTCTATCCATTTCATAGTCAAATATCTTCATCACTTTAATTTGTGCTTCAGCATCATGGCCTGATATGGAAAAAATTGTAAATTCACTCGGTGTTGTACCATCAAGTCGACTAAGAGAGAATTTTATGTTCCTGTTCTGGAAAGACTTCACAGCAATGGTCAATCCCCCAACACTGGAAAGAAAACAAATGACATTTTTAATCAATCCATTTATGCTTAATGAAACTAATTACAGCAGTTTTCCTTTAACAGCCAAAATATTAGTTAAAACCGTTTAAAATAATCCATTTTTAAAATTTAACTTTTCTTTCAGATTGACAAATCAAAATCACATTGATATAAAAATTTTTCTTGACTCTATTCCAAATCTTCAGTCATGCATTGATAACTATTTTTTTAAATATTCAAGTATAACACCTGCTACTTGTGTATATGCATGGGCAAGTTATCAACTTTGTACTGTACTCTGCTCAGTATTGTGACAATTGATTGGACCCGTTTGGATGTTCTTTTGCCTTCCCTTTTAAAATAACTAGAACGTTGTTTAACAGTGACCAGCTATTGTGCAGAACAGGTGCTTTGGCTGTTCACTTTCAGTTTACTTACATCTGATCCACTTGATTATTTTCTAGGACATATCCACTGTAAGTACTATTGTAGAACTGAGGTGGCCTTTCACCATACAAAATTAACAGAATTTCTTCAGTGCTCTGATCCAAATTTGAATCAATATCTGTAACTTTTACAAGCATTGAGTAGGTCTTGTTATATTTCAAGCCAGCTTTATTCACAAGTCTAATGACACCAGTTTCTCGTTGTATGGAAAAAAATTGACCACCTGGAGAAGAGAGAAACTAGTGATTCATTTAAGGAATCAAACCATTGTCCTATTACATGAAAAGCAATGAATCAGCCACATTTAACAAAACAATATCAAGAAAATTAACAGCTACATATAAGGTCACATTAAAAAATTTAAAAAAAAAAACATGGATCTCCTATCTATGATGTTCAAAATAATTATTTTAATTTTGTTTTATTCAAGTTGGTACTGAATAAAATTTACTACTGTAAAGTTAGGCCTAAGAAAATTAATTGTGCCTTTGGAAATTCAACAAATCCTATTCTTTCAAAATTTAAAATAGGGAGGTAGCATTTTTTTATCTTCATTTAATTCCTCATTTAAGATTTTTCATTTTAAATAATACAGGGTTATTGTTAGACCTTAACTCAAAAAATGAATGCTGGTAGGGTCAATTATTTTTAAAACTTTACCATTTAATACAATATATGATGTCACACAAATGCAAATTTTAAAACAAATAGCATCTAGATATTGTTACGTTTCTGCTATTTTGCCAATTTCTAAAGGCTATGGCACTGTAAATCTTATGGATTAAGAGCATTTTATACTTACTGGGGTTCATTTCATAAATAATTCTATGACCAATATCAGGATCTTTACCCTTCAGCTCAAAGATAACAGCACCATCCTGTGTACTTGTCAAAACATTAGCCAAAAATGGTCTTGGCTGATTGATAAAATATGGAGATTCATCTACATCAGTTACCTGAACAATAACATCAGCAATTCTGCTAGCTGAAAAAAAAAAAGTTTAAATGCATATTCAGAAGAAAATGAGCATAGCTTTCAGATATTGTTCAAGTTATATCTCATTACTGGTATCTTAATTGAAACAGTTATTTGAATTTTCTTAAGTTCACAAAACCTTTCAGTAGAGAATGCTGCTCCCAGATTATTTAACTACCTAATTCTTATGGTCTACGGGCTAGAAAACTAAGATCTGTTTTCTTTCTCATGAAGATAGGATTTGGTGACTTCATTTCATACAGCTTCTTATCCAGAAATTTAAAAGCAAATGACAAAGATGTCAAGCACTTCAAAGCATGCAGTCCAATTTCAAACTTCTTTATAAGAGAAACAGTTATTTTTTTATACAAGATAACACCAAAATTATTGTATTGTAAATACCAGCAAGTAGGTAAATGTGTGAAATAAGGGACATCTTTTTGTCAGGAATGGCACTAAATATCATTATTCGAAAATTTTAAAATTTGTAACAACATTGAGTTTTTATTGATGTTGCATTAACTTCTGCAAATACATGAGACTATAAATTTGATTTTTAAAAAAATAATGCTTTTAGAGTAGACTAGCAGGAGTACATTTATATCCTGGCAATTCTAGGCAAATGTCAGGCAGTAATCAATTTGGAACTGATTTTATACAAATCAACTGAAAAAAAAAATTTACATTTTTTCTTAACACTGCTATATCCACTTATTCATGAAATAGATTAGCAAAGCCACAATTCTAGGAAAAGCCTAAAGGGAATAAATAAAATACAAAGAAATTTATCACACACACACAGGCTTTGTTGTATTTCCTTTACATAAAGATTTGGCATTAATTTTGAAAGTCTAAGAAGAGTTACACAGTAAAGCTTTCCTAAATAATTTTAATCCTTTGATAATTCATAAACTGTCACACTGGAAAACCCTGATCTGAGAAGTGAACAAGCATTCATTGCACTTCACACTTGTATCATCAAAAAAGGGTTCCCATGCCATTTGATGTATCCATTATAATCCAATAAATTCAAGAGTAGCTAATGAAATTATTTATCATTACCTTTTTTGTCCTAAAAGGTTGTTAAAATCCCCGATAAATTTTAAAGAGACAATTACTGTTTAAAAAGAAGAGATTTATGTAGCGCAGCAAATTTGTTTTCAGCTGGTTACTAATGAGCCACACGGAACACTTAATGTTCCGTCTACTCTGTAGAAAGACAAGTCTAATACTTAACCATTCCCATGATATTTCTTCCAGTCAGAAGGAAACTGAACAGGGACTAGTTCCATTTAATGTCAGATAAATGGTATATAGAAAACACAGGACAAGACAAATGTACTTACATATCGTTCCTCCAGCTTGCCATGAAATGTTAAATTTCAAATTAATATGCCGCTGATTAGTGTCTTCGTAATCCAGTGTTTTCCCTTTTTGCAGGCTGACTGTTCCATTGCTGGGGCTAACTTCAAACAGGTGGACAGGATCAGAGACCAGGTAGAATTTTTCGGTAAAATTTGGTGACTTCTTCAGAGTGAACAGTTGCCCAGTTTTGCTTTCGGGCACAGGGAACACCTCTGGAGTCGCCCGTCGGTGTCTCCTCACTGCAGGCTGGCGGTAGGGACTCTCGACATGGATTTGTACCTTTGACGGTTCACTCTGACGACCGGCGCTGTCCTTTGCAAAAACGGAGAAGTTCACAAGACCAGGTGACATGGGGGCAGTCGTCGCGAGGTAGATGTCACCGCTATTAGGGTCAATGGAAAAAGGTAAGTCTGGCCGGTCGGCTCTCAGGTGGTAAGTGATTTTGGAGGTTGGGTCGGGATCGCGAGCGGACGCCCTGAGAATGACGGAGGACACGGGCAGGTCGGTCCCCACGATGGCGACGTACCGAAGCAGCCTCATAACTGGGGGGTTATCGTCCGTGTCCTTGACAACCACCTCCGCGGTATTGTATTTCTCTCTCCGCTCCCGATCGAGGGGTCTGGTCGTGTGCATCTTCAACTTCGGTTCGCCAGTGAAGGCTCTCGCGTCGCCGGAGGGGAACCGATAGGCGGTGGTCCGCAGGCCCCGGACCCCCGTACCGGACCGGCTGTCTTCCAGAACACAGCCCCTATACAGGCGGTGGCGAAACGAAATCCCGTTCGCGGGATCTTCTATCTTTATTCTAAACACAGGGAACCGACGACGACGACGACGACGACGATCCGCGCTCCTCAGAGCCACGGAGAACTCCTGGCCGACGGCGCTGACCAGGCTGGCGGCCGTCACGAGCCCGCAGCCGCCGTCGTCCAGGGCGAACAGGCTTCGGACGGACTCCATCGCGCTCTCGAACTCGAACCGGCGTCTCCGGCAGTCCAGCCTGGCCACGAGGTATCCCACAGGTGCGTCGCAGGGCACCGACATGAAGTCCACGGCAGAAGTAAAGCTCATCTGGATGACGGAATGTAAGAGGATCCACAAAAACGCCATTTTCAAACACGACGCCATTTATAAATTATTGTCAAAAAAAAACAACAACAACAACAACAACAGAGAGAGAGAAAGGTGAGAACCTGGTCGGTTGTTCCGCGGCTCCGACCGGCGGGTTAGCTCCGAAACAGGGTATCAGCTCTCCATGCCACCGGCTCCAGAAGCTGCTCCGGCCGCACGCCGAAGGAAGAAGAGCTTACCTTTCCCCACGATAACCAGGCGGGCAGCCGACACCTTCACGCAGACTTTCGGAACGCTCGCGGGGAACGGCCCGGGTTCGGCTCGAACGAAGCAGCAGGAATAGGCATCCAGACGGGGGGGGTTTAAGTCCAATTCAGCAGCCTTCGCGCTCCGAGTGAGAGAGGAGGGGGGGTTGGCGGTTAGGAAAATGTTTTCGAGTCTAGTTTACGGAGTCCTTTTTGTCTGGAATGTGTTTGTGACCTAACGGAGCGATCCCCTCTCGCGCAACTCTGCGACCTTGACCTTTCTCCAGAAGACTATTTTAAATTTCGTAGCGAAGTTTCGCGTTATTCAGAGTCAGAAGGAAATTGATAATTTGCATTGCTTCGTTTTAATAATAATAATAATAATAATAATAATAACAATAACTAGTTTAGAGTTATAAGCGGCGTATTCCCCCCTCTTTTTTTGTATTATTTATTTTTAGAGAATTAATTTTGAATGGGATAACGGATGTGATGTCATGCGCACCTGCACCTTTCGACAAAGTCCGCATACCTGAGCGTATGAGACAGCGACCATGTCAATGTTCAAGAGGCCTTTGTCGTTATTGTCATTCAAAATAGGTTAATTGTCTTAGAAACCGAAAGAATAATTCCCCCTCCCACACACACACACACACAAAGCGACTAAAATTTAAATAATTCTTCTTTTTTTTTTTTCGTGATTACGCCGAACTTTCGTGTTTTTGTCTGTTTGTTTGTGTTCTGCTACTTCACGAGTTAATCAGAGACTTCCCTTCAGGGTGGCGGGTACAGCGACGAGTGTCAGTCAGTCCGTCCGTCCGGACAGGAAAAATCGTTCACTTAACTAACCGTTCTCTTGTCCCCTGCATTCAATTTCTTTTTGTTTATTTTCCGGAAAGCCGTACAGAATATAGATCTACTTCGCTTCTAGACCCGACGGCCCGGTATCAGGTGGGACACCGGTCAGGCCGAGGTCTGTCTGACCGCCCTATTTTCCTCTTCCACGCCGTTATTTCCTTCGCCACGGTCCAAGGGTCGTAGCCGTTCAAGAGGCAATCAGCGAGTGTGTGCGTGAGAGAGAGAGTGTGTGTGTGGCTTGCGAATGATTCGAATATTCAGCGACGTGGACACGGAAATGGAGATAGAGGTTTGGGGGGGGGCATAGTTGTCACCGCTGCTAGGAGTCGTGGCGATCGGGGTCATATTTCAAGATGAGTCATTAGAAGCAGATAATTCGATTTAACTTCCGCGAACGGGTGGCGGGGACTTCTGATTCAGGAGTTTTCGGTTTCGCAAGTCTCTTGCCAAATATGATCGGAATAGTAATGACGGGTTTGGCTAAACCGAGAAGAGGATTTAATTTATTGGGTAACTGACCAAGCAGCTGCAGCAGCAATCTCTTCTACCCAGTTTCATAACAGAGCGAGATCGGCTCCTGGTCTACTCCGTTTTTCCCCCCCGTGAAAGTTACATCGCCGCGTTTATTCACTTAGCGGGGTAACCGCGACTATTAGCATAATTCAGGGAATCCTGCCAGTTCTGAACGTGGGTATCACTGAACTATAACATTTTGTGTGTAGATAATTTATAATTATTTAAGTAATCACGGTTAGCAGTAATTTTTGGTGGGGGGGAGAGAATTGTACCTTATTCTTGCAAAATCGAGCGTTTATTAATTGAACACTGCGGTTTTGACTTTTAAAAAAGTGCATCATCATCATCATCATCATCATCACACGTAGAATCCGTTTGTCTTTCTGTCATCGTCTGATCCGTGTCGGCCACGATAGCTCTTGTTCTGCTTTACCGAGTCTGCTGCTGCTGCAGGAAGCCATCACGACTGATTCAATACCTTTCAGCAAAAGAAATGTTGTAATTCCTCTTTTTTTTTTTTATAAATGTTTTATGCTACCACCCCCATTAATTTAATTCTCATTTACATTTCCGCATCTAAAACACGATAATGTTCTAATATCGGACTGCGTTGAGTGCTGATCCCTTCAATTTTAAACTCTTGGTAGCCGGAAGAGTTTCACGAGGGTCAAAACCCTTAACTACTTTGAGAAGGTCCGTCCGATCACCCTCCAAGCCATTTTTCTGCTTACTGCCGAATACGTGAAGCGAGGAACCGTTCCCGACGCTCAACTTTTCAATAATTCAAAAATTTTTTCTCTATGGGTTTCACGCCTTAAACGTTTACAAGGTGGAAGGACGACTCTTTGGTTCCATGTTTGATGGTGTAGTTTGCTCGCGCTGTCGTTCGTTTAGACTTGTTAGCGGCTGAGACGCGCTAAGGTTCAGAGCCCCAGTTTGAATCCCGGTTAGGCCACTTGCGTTTTGCTTTCTTCCCACATCCAAAAAAAAAAAAATGAAGATTTCTGGCGGTGGCTGCTGTTTCCCTACCAAAGTCAGAAGTGCGGAGTGCTCCGCCTGACAAACGGGACCCCTGGTGCACAATCGCAGTACTACGCTCTTTTACCTGGGCTGTCTGGCCACTTACCTCGTAGATACAGACGTCCGCTCCTGGAAACTGCGTTTTCTGAAAAATTTTTTGTACCTGCGATATGTTAATGATTAAAGTTACTTCGTACTAAGTTAAACTACCATGAACCGCGCGCGCTTCTCCAGGCTTTGAATTATTATCTAATGAACAAAGCTCTCTTAAAGGGATAAAAAAAAAAAAAAAACGAGAAAGACTGGGGGGATTAAGGCTGCATCGCCAGAGCGTTTGAAACACGTTGACAGTTTCGTTAACACAGCTAGGTTATTTATTTCCATTGAAAGAACGCGGTGATGTTAGTTACAGGGATTACCACTCTCATCAGGTCAGTAACTAATGAACCTACGTTTCGAAGGATCTTTCCCTGTCGCCATCATCAGGATTTACTTCTCTGTGTGTGTGTGTGTGATGCTGTTATTTGTATTGAGCGTTTCTATTTGGGGGGAGTTCGAGTAATTCTGAGCTACTCGCAACTCGCTGGTTTCCAGGTCTCTCCAGATGTTCTTTTAGCTGGACCAGAGGCTGGATATGAAACCTGCCATGTGGTAATAAACCTTTATGGCATCTATTTTTGCGTATCTCACCACTGAAGCGCTATGTTTCCTATTATAAACATTTTTGAAAACGTTATTATTTATATACCTACCTCTGTAAAGGACCGAGAAATTTCCGCCGCCGCAACAACAACAAAAATTATAAGACCGCATCTCGTATTAAAGATGGCGCTCATTAATCTCCAAAAATGTCCAACACAACTCTGGAAGAAAGAAATAAAGATAAATAAAACTGGAATATGTTTATACAAAGACTATGTACGCTGTGATAAATGAAAGAATAAAAAGGGGGATGAATATTTTCCACTTTAAGTCTTTATTAGTTTTCGAAGATCTTAAGGAAAGAGAGGTTTCTAGAGCGCGTTCTGCGCATCCGGAAGTGACCTCTAAGAGGTAAAGTAGGGTCAGTGGGCGAGAGCTGAGGTATCAGGAAGTCTTTCGAACGTTGAGAAATTTTTCCTCTCTGGCCAGACGTTCGATGGTTTCAGGCGTGAATTAGAAGTCAGAAAGCTTAAGATCAACAACAAAAAGAATTTGCGGATATTTGCACAGATGTAGAATTATTGGGGGGAGAGAGAGAGAAAGAATGATTTCTTACATTTAGCGCCATCATAATTCTAGCGTCAGACATTCGTGTGCGGGGGGAAATTAAACTGAGCTTCCGAGAAGCCTCATCTTCCCCCAGTTTTCGTGAGGAATTGCATGCAACACGTTCAGCAATTCGATTGAGGTTTCGTCGATCGATTAGTCGAATGAAATCCATGTACGAAACTTTAAGAGAAAAATTGTCTATTGAAAAAAAAACAACAAAAGAAAACAGGGAACAAGGTATTTAAAAAAAAGAAGAAATTGCATGTTAAATTGAAACTTTAACTAACTTTCTTTACTCAAGATTTCTCCAAAGATTTCAAATCTAATTTCATTAATTTTTTTGTTAAACAACTCCGTGGTTCCGGTCCCATTTTTCAAAATTCAAACAGTTTACTTCTAATTATTGTTAACCACGATATCGATATAAAATGAGCATTTAATTTTCTCTCTCTTTTTACGTGGAAAATCATTTGTTGCTTTTACAACAAGTTCCTCCCGAGCTTGACTCTTTTTTTTCTTCTCCTAATTTCTATTACCGCGTTCCGCACACTCGAGTGAATTATTAGAGAAGAATTTCCATGGACGTTTCCACAGCTGCCCATTCGAGCGCTATAACGAGGTTTTGTGCCTTTCCTCTTTCATCGCGGTTATCATCTTATTACGCGGTGCGATTTAAATAAACTCGAGGTTGACTTCTTTTTTCTTTTTTTTTTTTTTAACAAATCCGAGACACATTCATCTTCCGAATCTTCGACGGCGTTAGTTTTTTTTTTGGCTGTTTTCGTCGGGATTCCGGTTCCAATTTCCGGAATGAGAAATCTCAATTTTAGGCAGTCTTGTCGATTAGCTATCTTTCTAACAGCCCCCCCCCCACCGATCGGTATCGGGTGTTCTCGCTTTCGTCGGTCTTCCATTGCCGTCCCTATCCGAATCCACCCGCATCCGACCTTCTCCTTCGCCGCACACAGATTTCGGATGAGGCCGCGCGTGCTGTGTTGTTCGGGGCAACCATTTAATTAGACTTCATTTCAAAACGTTCACGAGTGTGCACTATTCTCGCTCTTGTTGATGCTCACAGAGCAAACTGAAAGAAAAGAAAAGAATTTGCCAGTACACAACGGTTTCTTATTTCTTAAGTATTACGCCACCATTAGCGTTACATTACCCAGAACAAAGATCGTCAAAAACGTTTGACAAAGCATCCAGTGGAACATCTGCGTCAGCATCTCTGCTTTGCTTCAATTCTGATAGTGTTCTAAAATTTGTTTCATATATGTCGGAAATTTAAGGTATAGCCCCGCAAAAGAAGAAAAGCAATCCACTGGCATGAGATCGGAAACCTTGGATGCCATGGAATGCCACCAAACGAAAAATTTACGTGACTGAGAAAAACTACTGACAACATTCTCATTGCGCCATCTTGTTGAAACCGAGTTTCTTCCGTATTCGAAGCCCTCTTGCGTAATTTGGATTAAGTGCTACAATATCTGTCGCTGCCGATCGCCATTCAGAGTGAATAAGTTATATAACTGATGGGATTTACAAAAAAAAAGAAAGAAAAGAACTACTGAGTATACAGTGAGAATGGCGTACATCTGTCTGTGGACTTTTGAAAAAATAATTAAGTGGAGGACGAATGACCAATTTGCCTCTCTGCGAGATTTCGTTGTTCCGAAAATATTATCGTCTGATCTGCCCACGTGGATTGCTGTGATGCAGTCGAAACGCACATAGAGATTGCCGCGAGATGGCGTAAGTCACAGATTTACACTCACGTGCACCATACTCCGCTCTCTCGTGAGCAGTCTGGATGCTGGGGCAACCGTTAGTTTGATGGTTATTAGTCTGCTGAACCATGAAGGGCGAGGAGGGCACGAGTTCGACCGGCTCGGTTTGGCTCATTTTTCCCGCCGTGTCACCTTCACGCTACTCTTTATCGACCCGGTCGTGCGGATTTTCTGCAGAGTCGGCTCCGTCACGCGTCTAGACAAGAAAAGGTTCTGGTAGGGATTTCCCTTCCGAAGTCAAAAGCGCCGGACTCTTCGAGGCGCAAGACGGGCAACGCTCTCTATCGGGTAACCGCCGTGCCACTCTCTCGCCCCACGCCAAGGTTGTTTCCACTGTAGAAACCGGGGTACAACAAACACACCAACGTCTAGGCACCATCTTCAAGAGTAAACAGATGCTACGAATATCCGGGGGTTTCCGTTAATAAGCCACCAACACCGTGTGAAGGTCCGCGTAAGCGGTTTCCATTCCGCCTTGAGATGTTGCGGAATAACTGCCGTGTTCTTTTATAATTTATACCTTTAAAAAAAAACTATAGATTTCCTCCGTCATTTTATCTTTGTCGTCCACGCACCGGACAATAAATGACTTCTCTTTTAAAAAATATTTTTCGATGTGAGTTTAATGGAACGAACCCTGCATCTGACAAATTTACTTCGGCTTCCGTTGACGTACGAGATGTCTGTCGGCTTAAAATCGAGGCGCGAAAATAAGGCCGGTTGCCTTGGAAATAGAGCCAGCAGATACCCGCGGCTCTGCATTCTGTCAGATAACCAATTTCACGGCTTGGTTTCCGATCCATCGCCGAGGTATCGGGCCCAACTGGGGGGGGCGGGTTACGCGGCTCGAGTAGTCAATAAAGCTGACAGGTGTTAATGAGTTCCGCGAATACGAAATGTCGAGCCAGCCATTGAGAAGCACGCGGTGCCGTTTTCCCGCGCAGACGGCCAATTCATTGCCCGTAATTGCCGCACTCAAAAGTTTCAGTAAATCTCCCCGCGCGGTGTAAGCTTTAGGCGTTTTTGACACAGTTGCCATTAGGGAGTTCTGACTGAGAACGAACGATTGGCGGGTTTGGCGATGGCGGCTCGTTTCTCGGAAGCGTGGGTTGTGCCGCTCCGAAATCACGCGATGCGACCAATCGCCGCCGACGTCACAACGCATAGTATATGGCGAAACAGCAAAGTGAAAAGAGATCTGGGAAAAGTCTAGGTTCCGTCAGAGCAAAAGCTATCCAGAAACCGGGACACTGCCCCCAGCTAACTTTCCAAATGATTACCATTTAGTCAAAATCTAGTCGTATGAAGCGGGAGTAAGTAAATGGCTTTCCGATTGACTGCCACCCTAGGGGCATAGAAAAAGCGAGAACGGCTTCTGAAAGTGTTTGCAAAAGGTTTCTTTTCTATGTTCCGGCTTCTGGCAGCACTCTGCCTACGGTGCTTTGGTATATTTTTTCTCAATTTTCTCCCAAATGTCCCTTTAGACTCATGACCCGACATTGGCTTAGTGACAAAAGTAAACCCCAGACATTTATATCTCACGGATCGCTGTGGTTCCGCAGATTTCTAAGACACCGAAATAAAAGGGAAGAACTATTAAAGTTATAGTTAAGGACACGCCGCTGTGACACTTTGGTGAAAAAGAAGAATCCTTTATAGATGGATACGCAATGGATATTGTCTTCAGATCGAAGGTCCACATATAGTATTACTCCCGACGGACTAAACCAGCTGAAGTGACTGTTTCAGAAGTTCAAAAAAAGTACAGTTAATATACCATTGTTTCAGATTCGTTTATGCGTCATTACGTGCAATGGGATCTTCCACTCAGAGACTTAGATCGCGGAAGCTGTCATCAACAAACAAAGTCTTTCTGTCTTCTCTGTTTGCACCTTTTTGTCATCTCGTGAGCCAATCAGAAAGTCGCCGTCTTTGGAAACGGGTTCCACGTCATTGGCCAATCCCGATGGTATTACGAATATCTTCAATACTGGCAGACCAGCGCGACGTTTATAGTAGGCTATGTACATTGTAATCTTTCGTGGCAGAATTACTCTACAGTTAATGTTTTAAACATATCCATTTGCTAAATACTAAGGTTGCTGCTGTTAGTGTTGTTCTACACATCTTGAACTGTGCAACACGATCTTTATGCCAGTAGATAATTAATCAATCATTAACTCTTTTGCTGCTAACTCGTCCGGACTTCACTCTCAGCGTCGAAAACTATGAAGTCGCCCGTTTCTTGAACATTCGCGCGAAAATGTATATAATCCCTTGCTCGTGTGTACTGTTTTGAGTTTTTGTTTTTGTTTTCTTAACTGACCGCTCACCTGGACTAGAGGGACCGGTGCGCTACACTACGCACGATCCAAATATCAGGGCCGTACCAGGCCGTCAGGGGGCGTCATTGGTGAGGATCAGCTGTCGAGCGGTTTCCTATAATTACGGTTGAAAGACCTGACGCAAGGATTCGAGGAATTCGGAAGCCGCGAACTTTTCTTTTTGGTTGCTATTTATATCCAACCTGTCGGGACGTGCTCCAAGTGCGCAACCCTCAGAGGTGTAACATTCTCTCCTTCTTTCTTTCTTTCCCGATTCAAGTCATAAAATGGGGGGTTGCAGCATTCTCTCTCTCTCTCTCTCTCTCTCTCTCTCTCTCTCTCTCTCTCTCTCTCTCTCTCTCTGGCGGCCAACTGATAAAGAAACTTTTTGCTGATGAATTTTTTTTTGTTCTTGCTAACTCGGCTCGTTTTTATTTTGTTATCGATTTCTCCGTCATCTGGCGGAAGTTACTCAGCAATCACCAACGTGCGATCGGCGTGTTTCGGAAGCAATGCGGGCGGGCTAACAACCGAACTGCGCCACACAGCGGCAGTCAAATGCAACTACGCAACGCATTGGTAAACGAATATATGGCGTTTACGCCAATAAGCTTTTGATTCAAGCATTTTAGCAACTGGATTATGTGGGCACAGAGGGCGCCATCGGCGGACTCTTCCGGCGTGACGTCGCGATGCGGTTTACCTTTTATATGCCATTTGAGAGAATTAAAAGGAAGAAACCCCTTGTAGGGGAAATGGTGTTCGAAAACAGCAGACACAGACCGTACTATCAGAAACGTGTGGATGGGGAGAGAAATCCGGTTGCAGAATCTGAAACAAACTGGCAGTGATAATCGACCATTTTCACTACCAAGATCGCGGTCCGACACTAAAGGGTTTTCCCTTACGAAGAATTTCGGTCGAAACTTGCTGCGGCTGAATAACTTTTTAAGACTTTAAGCATCGTTCGGACCCGGCCATTTTATGTAGAAATTTGTTTCCGTTTTTTTTTTTTTTAATTCCGGCAAGGCGAAACAGATAATCTTCCAAACTTTACTCTCTTTATTTCAATTCATTAAATATCCTCTCCACTCGAAAAGGAGAATTTTAAAAAAAAAAAACAAAAAAAAAACGGTGTTCCGGTTTTCCCGGCATTCTTTGAATTCCCGACACCGTGCATTAAATGTAATACTTTTCTATTTTTACTCTTTTTTTATTGTTATGATTTTTTTTTTTTTGTCTTGACTCGTGGTTTCTCTCCGCTGAGACTTTTATCGTTCTACCAATATAGCGGCCCTTAATTCCGCCAGAACACATTTAATGCCAGTTTGTCTTATTCCCTGATCACGTAGGGGTGGGTTTGGTCGAGCTTGTTAATGTAGTCATATTCACGACATCCTTATCTCTTTTGAAGAGAGGATTAATGGCCGCCCTCTGGCGTTTGTTTGTTTTTTAAACAAACAAAAACAAAATGGCTGGCTGACTATTTCTTTAACCCTGGTCTCCTGAGTAAGTTACACTAATCCTTTACTCAAAATGGATTACCGCTGGAATTAGTAAAGCAACCAGCTAATCCCGGTGACGTAATCATCGCCGCCGGCTGGTATTATTACAGTCTCCGGCCATATTCGTTTACGCAGTTTATTTGTTTTTTTTTTACTTTTAACTTGTTTGTGATCAAACAGGTGGGAATTAATCACAACCGATCCGGTACGAGCAATTAGCTATTCCAGTTTCCAGAGTAAAACTTCCAGCTTTCGTCTGATACTGTTCTCATAGAAAACGTGAAATATGTCGTCTGCCCCCTTGTCACGTAGCCTTTCTACGGCTTTTTGACTTCTTGAGTATTTTCGTTAACTGACTGCGTGAGGGACTGGGAAGCACCTTCCAGAAACCGAGGAGCGGGTGGGATACTAGTTAAATATTTTCATTAAAGAAGAACGATATCTTTTCAAAGTCACGCCTGCAGTCGGATCTCTGCTAGCGCCTGTCATCGGAATAGCATTGCGAGGGCTCGAGTGAATTGATGTCCACCAGCCATACGTTTGTGTGAGTGCCCTCGAGTCGGGCTTTGGGAGGACCAACCGGACGTGGGGCGACAAACGAGTTTCCGTAACGACTCCAAGTCCAGTTATCCATAGCGTTAAGGGGGCCCTCGCTTCGCTTTATATGCAGTTCATGTGTCCTACGGTTAGAAATAACCTTATCGCTAAGTTTCTATAGGGGGGGGGCTATTCAGTACATGCTGGCAGCCTGAATCTACTGCGGGATTATGTTACGTGGCACGGTCTTCTAATCCAGGCTAAAGAGCTGCATGAAGACTGGAAACATCAACGTGGAGACCTGGGAAAGACCTCGCAGCCAACCGACTCAGTGGCGTCGGCCGATCCACGAGTCCGCGAACTCTCTCTACCAAGAAGCCCAAAAGCGATTTAAATGGAAAGAGAGAAACTTTCGACTGCGACTCCCTCTTTCTCCCGGAGCATCATGCCACCACTGCCCGAAGACTTGCAAATCATGACTGGGACTACTTGGTCAACTGAGGACCCACTAATGATCTGAACGCTAGATGACGTCATACTCGAAATCGAATTACTCCGCGCACAGGAGAAAATATGAAACATGCAGCTGTAGGTTTAACAGTGTCGGTGTGACTTTTTTGCTGTATGTCAGACATATTTTGGCTAATGATCACGTGATCCGCAAGTGATGGTCACAGATCTGACCAGGTGACATACATGGTAGCTATTTTTTAATTACAAAATACATGGATGACTCTATAGCATCTATTTAAATTTATTCGGAGTATACGTCCATTTTTTTTTTTTTTTTTGAACAACGATGTGTGTGTTTATACACATGTTACAGGCAAGCTGTATAACCCGGGCATTATACACAATTCCTGAAAATTGTGTACAATGGCTGAGTTTTATGCAAAGTATGAAATATACAAGTTCTGACCGCTCCCTTTACACTTTATCTGGGTGGTCGGTAAAATTCCAATACTGAATCAGGTAGTATTATTCTAAACTATTTTTTCTACTTACAGTACAGTTAGTGAGTTAGTATAAACAAATAATATTGAAACAATATGGTTTATTAAAACTATTATTATTAATTATCAAAAATCGTATGGTTAATAAAGTGATACAACTGCGAATAAAAATATATGCGATTACTAGGAGAGCAGTCAAAACATTTCTACTTATAAAAGTCCTGATGGAATTAAAACAATGATTACAATGCAAACGACAAACTCTAATGGCATTTAAACTGACAGAAAAACATTTCTTACTTTGGCTCTTAGTTTTGCAAGAGCATTTCACAAATCCTTGCCCAGTTCCAATTGACTGCTGAGCATCAACAGATTTAAGTGATATTTATTTGTCTTTCTGGAGGTTTTTCTAAACTCAGAAGAGCTTTTGTGCAGATCGAAAGCTGAGATCTGGAGTTCAAATGCTTTAAAACACCATCTCTAGTTTCTAGGCGATAGAATCCGTCGCTTGTTGCTTCCACGACAGCAGCTAACATATTACAAGCATTTACTCGGCGTTTATCAACTTCAGGAACAGGTATTCGAACCGTAGATCCTTGTTCCAGCGGCGGGAAGTTTTTGTCAGATGACTTTCTCTCTCTTTTTTTTTGCTTGTTCTGTGAGATTGTCTTTGGTTTACTGACTGCATTTCTGTTTTTACTGCATGATGGATATAAGACTTGCGCTCCGCCCTCTTTACTTTCTTCACAGTGTACGCCACAAACGACGTGAATGTGGCGTCCACAGTTCTACAGCTCCACCGCTTCTTTCCTTTAAGCAAACAACGCGATGAGTTTTATTGGATGTTGAATTTTGTTCTTGCTGTTCTATGAAAGAGATTTGGGGGGGACATCAGCGTCATAATCACCTTCATTTGAATTAATAATTTCCTCAGTGTCTCCTTTTCCAATATTCTTTAAAATATCTTGTGATGAGTTTGACGGGCTTAGCCCAACTTTAACCTCGCGACCAAACAGCGCCTCACGCGGCGACCTTTTAACGCCAGCACGAAAAACCCCGTTCTTCATCAGCCGAACGGGCCTTCATTCCAGTGTGGACTTTTATCCATCGTGCATCCATGTCGTTAGCACGTACTCTACATCCCGGTTAACCCTCTCAACACTACCCTGGCTTTGGCTGTGTCGGGTTTGCCTTGTACAATTTTTAGTTCAGGCTGGAAACAATTTTATTTGCAAAATTCCCTCCCATTGTCAGACTGTCGATGTAAATATGTAAATTAAGCTGTAGGCTGCTTACCTCTTCTGCTCTCTTGGACTCGGGGGCTTTAAGAATAAAACATTTTGTGTGGTGACCCTGGTATACTAGTATGAATTTATATTTTTGCCATCTGCATGAGATTGAAAGTCTATGAGGTCAGCCTGTCAATGTGAATTAAATTCGGAGAAAACTAATGACTTAACAACTACTACTTTTCAGACCCTTTCTGTTTCTGTTAACAAGGTTCACATAGATGTAGAAATGTTTCAATACAACGTCGAGTAATATTCTTGTGCTTTTCTGGAAATTCCTTGATCATTCGGTCTTGTCCACCCTGTCCAAGTGATTTGTGCTGCCTGAAGCACAAAAATATTTCACTGTGAGGTACACAGTACAAAGTCACACTGCTGTCATCTTTCGCTGGGAATATAAACTTGTTTTCACAACCAACACATCCAGAAGTCATGAGGTTGCTTTTCCTCCAAACTTTTAGCATTAAACACTTCACTTACTAACTGTTCTCAACCTTCACCTGTCAGAAAAATGCTGTTCGTCGCTGCAACACTTCGACTTTTGTTTTAATTCAACAGCACAACTTCCTTCACAAGTTCTACACGATCAGTGGACTTCGTCCGCTGCCATCTCGAATGAAAATGAGGCTGGATGGCGCGCAGACAGCGTGAGTAGAACACGTTCGGGCTTTTGAGCCTGTCTTTAACCCATTGCCGGTATCGTGTCAGGCATTGTATAGATGGTTGGACAGTGTGTAAAACAGCAAACATTTCATACTTTGCCTGATGCTTTTGGGAATTTCACACAGTGCCTGATTTCACAATTTTCCTGTGACATACATATATAAAATCTAATGGCTATTTTTTTTTTCCAATTCGAATATTCTTGTGAATTAATATCAATATTTTACTAAATTTTGGTATGCAGAAAGTTGCTTCAGGATTTAGATGTACTTTTTCTGCTTTTTGTTCTACAAGTTTATTCTCTGTTTAAAGTGGAGGGGGCACTAAATGCTGTGAAGTTTGTACAAATTGCCGATACAGTTCTGGATCTAACACTTCCGAGCAACACGCTTTAGTTCAGCCATTTCAAGCAGCCAATCGAACCCATGGCTCGCACGTATCCGGAATTTGCCAGACGTTGGACACTGCCCGAGTGCCGGCTAATTAAGGACGATAATTGGGCCTAAGTGACTTATTGCGAAGTAATCCGGCCTCAGATCGTAAATAGAGGCTGGCGGCGCGTTTATAAGTCAATGAACAACACAACAACGGTTCCAGTTGCAGCTGGAATCGTTATTATTAGAAGAGCCGGTAGGTAGCACCGACAAGCGCGTTCTGCGGAATTACGGGATTAGCTGTTGTTGTTTGCGTGATGCTTTAATCTCACTCGTGTTTCCTTATCGGGCGAGTGATCTGTCCGCCATCATACAACTCTTGTCGCGGAGATTTGTGTTTTCTTTTATTTTCTGGCTCACAGCTGGGAGCCACCAGCAAACACATGTTACTGGTTTTTGCTATCAGCTGATAAGTTAAGCTCCCTGCCTACCGCGTATCACCAGCCAAGAAAATACATTATAGACTCGCGTGAACATAATATGACGAGAAAACGCGTCGAGATTTTTAAATATACGTGAATTCATTAAAACCAATTATATGTGTGCGTGTGTTTTTTTGGGGGGGTACATAAAACCCCCAGTCGTCTATGTAAACTGTTTCTTCCTAAGTGACGGATAGCATCTGGTTTACTTGAGCATTTCCTATTACTAGTTAGCACCTGACCCTATTCGCTAAGCGTGGTTCTCTTTCCAGCTACTTTATCTGGTTTCTTTTATTTCGATATTCTGGTCTTAAAAAAAAACCGCAATCGCTGGTGAAAACGGATTTAAATAGAGGCCGATTCGTAAAGAATAAAAGAGGATGAAATCGTTCGGAAAGTCATCTTTAAAAAAGGGGCCAATCTATTATAGACGTTTGTTTTGCTGCCGAAGTTCGCGTTCCGGAAGACGGATGGCTGCCTCACCGGCCGCACGTCGCCAGACCTCGCACCATGAGTCTGCGTGGAGGAAGAACTCGTCTCACTGCTACTGACGACCATCGGTCGGGTTCCCTGCGTGTGTGCGAGATCGCCGGTCATTGTAAGACATTTCCTCCCAAACCGGAACGCTTCTTTCACGGAATCGGTCAACCCGTTGCCGCGCATAGCCCGACGGGACCGGATACCAGAGTGGTTTCCAGTATTCTTGTCGGATACTTTGTGCTGTGGGATTGTGGAAGTCGTCTAGCAGCCACACCCATTCGCACCAAATGATGTGGCTGATGACGTTAGTAAAGTTTCATTAGAAACAGCACTGAAAGTGATGTGCTGTATGTCTTTCCGGAGAGTATCGTTTCTTTGTCTGCCATTAAAGATGAACTAAAAATGACTTTTCGTCTAGTATAATTTGCAAGTTTGTGTGTGTGTGTGTGTGTGTTAAACGGCTTATTTAATGTGAAACCACTCGGTTCCACTAGGTGTCATTCGGCTCAATTCGGTAGCAGTCGGTTAAACTCGGCCTCCAGCATAAAGCGTCATGCTCACTCCATTACCAAAATCAGTCTAAGCAAAACGCCCCTTTCATAAATGCGGTTGTTGTTCTTTTTTTAAAAAAAAAGGAATGGAAATAGGAACTTAGTATCACTGCCTTATATATTTAAAGGCTGGAAGAACAGTTATATCTGCCCTACTAATGCCTTTCTTAACCCAATATTCGAATGTATTCGCGATCGATAGCCGGCTGGTGGAAAACTAGTTTCAACGAAGTGGAATGTAGAAATCGGTCTCTAAAGCAACACTTAGTCGATATATTCCGTGCTCTGTCTACACATGTAAACCTATAAAGAGATTTTCGTCTTTCAGCCATTAGTAATTTAAAATCTGGAACATGTAAACGGACAAGTAACCTCCCCTTAATAGAATTTCCGATGTCTTAAGAGAGGAAGAAAATACACAGCAGGAGCTTGACAGCCATTAATTAAAGTAAATAAGTTTTATGTATCTACAAGGCTATTTTTAACCTTCCTTACGTTCTGCTGCAGCGAATAACTACTACAAACGAAGAGTACTCGCCGGAATCTATTTGACTTTGGCCGGTGTTTTAGTATATGCGTCTAAACTCTTGCTTGGAGATGTATAAATAAGAACATACTAATTAAAAGACAGGTGGGACGAAGAATCTAGCTGCATTGTTTTCACGTCGGTTTACATTTCCAATCTTCTCCAATGTTATTAGTTGTTGTCGTTGTTTAGTAAAGACAAAAAACAAAACAAACTGATCTTAAAACTAACAGAAAGGGCATGGCGGCCATATTGGAACCAGCGAATACATCTTACATCGATTAGCAGACGTACGTGCGGCGTTTGCTCTGGCTAACGAAAGCAATTACGTTATTGAACAAACATCTTAAGAAACGGTAAAAACCTGCCCTTGCTTGCAGAAACTTGGTTGAAGGTCGTCTGCCGGGCGGACGAGATACTGAATTCAGTGTCATTGACAACTACAGCGGTCGTAGGTTGACCGCCGGTGGTGCTGTTTGTATATGTGGCGCTAGTGACAGACAGACAGACAGAGCTGGGGGGGAGGGGAGGTAATCGACCGAGCTCAAATTTAACCTGCAAATTAATTTTCGTTTGTGGCTTCAGGAAATTTCATTATTTCCTGTCCTCCCCTCCCGATTCCCCTGGTTGAGGCAGAACAAAGAGCCCAACACACGCGTTAGCCTGATTGTTAACTCGTAGTGGCGCTCAAGGAGCTGTTACTGGGATTTCGACTCACCACTGTCAGGCGAGGAAACAAACCTGGCTGTCTTATACCACAATGTTCATGGCGGCTGATTTCGTTACCGGTCCCCCCCCTTTCTAACCCGTCGAGACGGTATATTAGGGGACAGAACGACTTAAACAGCCGGCTAGAATATAGTAAAAAAACACACAACAACGCCCCGTAGCGGGCGCGCGTACACAAATTAATCCTAGGGGAACTTCACTTTCGTCTTATCCACATTACCGGTGACGAATGGAAACAAACAGACGGGTTACTCGCCACCTGGCGGAGGCTAAGCGAAATCGCCGGCGGTTCAGGTTTTGATGAAACTCACTCAACTCTCTGGTGAGTCGCCCGACCGCGCAAAACCGCTAGGACTTTGCCAAAGTAGCGGAAGACGTCCCCTGTGGAACAGCATCTGTCTGGCATTCTCGTGAGTGAGTGACAAGACAGCCACGCCGAGCTTGCCAGTCTTCTTAATAACAGGACCAGCGTACATTTAAACTTCTGCCTATGCTGGTGATCCGTAAAAGCGGAACAAAACCTTCCGACTAAACCTCGTTCGTCTAGACGGCTTGTTTGAACATTAGATTTAGAATAGATGGCGAGATGTTCTCCCTCTATCTGTGTGACTGACTCGCTCCTAGAATTCCGCTTGAGCATCGGCGCCGAATAATAAGCCAGCAAATAGCGCGGCTTCAACACCCGTCATCTTGCTTCAAGTAGGGAAATCGAAAGTACTCAACGAGACATGGACCGCAGTGGTCGAGGTTCAAGGTCGTGTTTCAGCTTCTCAATTGGTGGCGCTGTTGCTCGGTTCAGCTTCAGCCCTGGAGGCGGATGGTTTCATGTTTCACAATCTTACCAGCAATTTAAAATCACACGTTCAGCACTTGCAGAGCCTTTTCGCCCACAGAAGTCTTCTGCTTCCCCCGACTCAGCAGATCAGCTTGAAACTTCCATAAATAACTATTCCCGGTCTCTTATGGCGTCACGGTCTATCTCTTCGCTGTCGTTTAAAATGGGCAGAAATAAAGTGATTCATCTCCCTGATTTAGCCACCCCACCCCCAAAACAGAAAATTTAATAAATAACAATAAACATTTGCGTCTTTCTATTCTGGTAATTATTTACTTCGAGGCAGTAGCCGGGTTTGGACAGGTTGGAATTATACATTACTCCAGGAGGAGGGGGGTCCTCTACGAAATAAAATTTAGAAATAAAAACAATTAATAATATTAAAATATTAAGCCATTTTAAAAAAAAAAGTAATAAATTCCACCTTCTCACCGGCCGCGAGTGATATTAACTCAATTTTTTATTGTTCTTCTTCCTCAGAACGCGAGCCGACATGAACTTAACTTGCGGCAATGACTTCGATACGAGCGCGCACAGCCTATTTTGCTTCTCCCCCCCCCTTTTAAAACGTGTTTACTACCACTGAACAAGTTTTTGTTTGCACCAAGCTGGTCTATCTAGTCTGAGAAAATCACTTACAACAGAGTCTACGTTAATGTTCCCTCTGAGGTTTCTCAACTTCTCGCTGATTATAAGTGACAGAGCAACAAACATGGCTGCCGCCGCATGCGCAAAGTTCTGATGAGATTCAATACACAGCCCCCCCCATTATTAACTGTTCACTAAATACCTTACATGCAAAAGAAAGAAAGGACGTGTGTGTTTGTGTTTGTCTGTCTGTCTGTCTGTCTGTAGTTTTGGTTATTTACTTAGGTATTCTATTTATCATTATATTTCATCTCTCAAATGTGTGTGTCTGCGTGCGCATGCGCGCGCGTCTATATGGTTTTACACCTCATTTGCAACAACCCATTAACTCAACACTTTCATCTGCACGCTGCTCAATATTGTGGAAACGGACTGATCTCTCTTTTTAGGCGTTACTTAGAAACCAAATTAGGTGCGGATTCATACTTTCGACCCGGGTCGTAGAGCAATTTTTACGTAGAAAATTTCCCGTTTTATCCTATCGCCTAATTACTTTATGATTGTTGCTTTAAATTCTTCAAAAAGTGCATAATAACAACTAAGAACGTTGTTGACCCAGACTTGACAGTATAATAAGATGTGAAGGAAAAACAGATTATTGGGGAGGGAGGTTTAAAAAATGCCTGAAAAATCGATCAATTCAGATTGATAATTTTTATAGCTTTCTAAGTAAAATCATCACACGTCAGTGTCAGCGCCAATCTCTCTCTCTCTCTCCATCCCCTCTCTCTCTCTCTCCATCCCCTCTCTCTCTCTCTCTCTTCTCTCTCTCTCTCTCTCTCTCTCTCTCTTCTCTCTCTCTCTCTCTCTCTCTCTCTCTCTCTCTGTCTCGAAGTGTGCCGTAAGTCGAGCCATAAGTTTCTGTCTGCCAATGATGCGCGTTCCTAATGAAATACTGCTGCGATGAAAGCTGGAACACAGCGATGAAGGATTGACTTCAAACATTAAGATGTCTTTAAAAATGCTTTTCTGAGTGGAGGGGAGGGGCAGATCGCAAACCACTAAGGGATGTTTTCGTGTTCAAATGGAAAATGGTTGCATTGAGTTCTAAGCGAACTTTATCTCCACCTAGGAATCTTATTACCAAAAGTGGTGATGTAGAAGTTTGTTTGCTTCTCCGCTATAGTGAGGCCGGTGTAAACGTAGTGAACACGTGATTACTGCCAAGCAGTTGAAACTTGGACTCATCTGTGAAGGGCTTCGTCTTCTTCTGGGTTTGACCACCCCACTGATTTCAGCCCGGCCGTTTGGTTTCCTCTCCTCACCAAACGTTTCTGCCTGCTACACATCCACTGAGACACCACTTTGCGCTAACGCGCATCTTATCGTTCTCGAAGACCCGTACTTGCAGCTGGGGCATTCATGCGATATCTACCAGCTCGCTTTCTTCCTTGACTGCCACTATTGTCATCGGTACCAGTTTCGCGTATCCTCCTCGAAGTCTGGCACACAGTTTCTCCTGAAACATAAAGTCGCATTGAGTATCCATTGCTAGCTAAGACTTTGATTTCTATGCACTTGTTATTCCCAGAAGCCATAGCATCCACCACACTACAGTGGTATTACTGTCAAAACTTTTATAGTCCTTTCTGCAGGTTTGGCACTTTCTGGTCGCTAGCACAATAACCAATCACAGTCCGCTATATCAACACATGACCTTACTATGAAGCATGGAATTCTACACGTGAGATGCGATTCTATCACGTGTTATTTGCATTTTATACACAGTTTTCATTCTGTTTTTTTTATAATTATATGCCTACATACATAGCTTAGTTTAGTAAACATACCACGGGCCAAAAAAAAATTCAATAAGTAACAAGCCAGTAGGGTTTGGTGGTATACGATCTCCAGAGGAAACGAATATTCATCCGCGCGGACTTTTAATTTAATTAACTTTTTTATTGCTAATGATTTTCGCTGGCAACTCATTTTACCCGCTCACATTTCTGTTACAATATCTCCCTTAAAAGCCAACCTATTTTCAACTACAGGGCTTCGTCTATGTTCTAGTTACTTTCTCCAGCTATTCAATTCTTCCCAGGGACGCAGGAAGTCGTAATGGCTATCGGAGAAGCCGTCTCCGCGACCAAGAAATGACGTCATTTCCGCCGTGACGTCGCAGTAAAAAAATGGCAGAGAAGAAGCCTTCGGTATTTTGCTGATGTTGGGCTCGTGTGTGGTTTGCCGACAGAGAGGAGTTTCACGGCCGGAGACATACGAAACTGAAAGTTAAATCGACGGTTTCTTTGAAGCAAGACGATACTGCAATTACCGAAGTCCCGGCTGCACACGAGATGTGAAATATGTTTCATTGTGGTTCAGAATTGTCGCCACTCTAGTTTAAATTAAAACATACTCGATCAGCAGAATGGCCTAAGAAAATACAGCGATATATATATATATATTTTTTTTTTAAGCTGCATAGCTAATTGTGGTTCCAATGTCTTGGAGCCAACGTGCTGACGTTGGCACAGAAAGCATCTTTCCCAGAGTCGGTTTCCTAAACCCAGGCGCGGTTAACATATTTCCATTTGAAAATGCAATGACATTTTTCAAAAGTATTTCGTTTGTTATTGATGGTTTTGCAAGCAGGTGCTGGGTACTAGAGACCGAATTCTACTACAGATTTTATCAACCGTTAGATGAATTACTCCTGGTAAAACAGGTAATTTTCTGAGTCGGGGAGGGTGGGTGTGTGTGGTTCCAAATGAGGTATTTCGCGATAAAGACAGAAACATTTTAAAAAAATAATAAATAAATAACATTAGTAACAATCTCGACAATTTATTTGCGAATAGTGTTGCATCCCGGTAAATGTAGAACTCTTTTCAGCTGGAGGCTATATTCAGTAAGGTCTTAGACACTGCACTGTCCACCCCAAGGCTTTAAAATTGTTTTCGCTCATTAATTATTCATATTAGCGCGGAACATTTCTAAAAAAAAAACGATTTCCTAAAAAAAAACAAACTATCATTAAGATTATACAAATTAATATTTTACGATATATTATTAGATATTCGTCTTTTTTTATCGAAATCTCTCTCTATGGAAAGCATATCATTTCACGCACGCACTGCCACACAATGTTTGCATTAAATTGACGTTTATCAAGACAACATTTCCGAAATTTGAAAAGGAAGAAAAAGTTTTTTTCGAAATTTTATTTATATTTCTAATGCAGAAATAGCTCTGCCACCTTTGGCAAGCTAGTAATATCACTTGACGTCGTGGAAAGATAAAGTGGAGTGTAGAATACAAATGGAGAGACGGTTTAGTAAGGGGAAAAGAAAAGATGGCAATATATATTATGTATATTTAGTGTTTATTTTCAACCCTCTTATTTTTATAATTATATATTCCCCCACCTCCAATCACGTAACTGAGCTACCTTTTTGTGATGCGCATTTTTACTAATTTAAAAAAAAAAAACAACAATGCGTAATTGAAATTCTTCGTCGGCAAAGTTTAGATGTCCAGATTCGCAGGTGCGCAGACTAAAAAAGATTTGTCGTTCGTGGCAGGCATGTCTTTAGCATAAATGAAAGCGAAGCAACTCTGCGAGGAGGCTTAACAATAATCTTAGAAGAATAATGAAAAATTATTTTTAAAGTCCGGGTCTTACGTTTCAAGTGGACCTCAGAGAGATTTAGTTTAGCCTAATATCTCTAACAATCCATAGTTTTCACTAAACTTAGATTTATCGATGACGGTATTTTATTAGGAATTATAAAGCGACTGAAGTCAACTAGATGAAACAACAAAAAATAAGAGATATTTTTTTCTGTTGTTGTGGTTGTCGCCCCTTTTTTTGTACGCCCCCCCCCGGTCAGATAATAGACTTAGAATCCCGTAGCGAAAGATGGATCGTGAATCGACAACTAATATAGCTGGATATATAAACTCGTATACTTCAGTCGCGGTCGGCATTGATTTCTTGTTAATTATCTCTAACTATTTTCACTAAACTACTCCATCTCTGTAATCGCCCACGTTAGTTTTCTAAAAAAAGAAGTATAATAAAATACGAAACCGGTTTATTTCTTAACTCGAATGTACGAAGCGAAATACGGTTTTAGGTCTAGTTAACAGGCACAGTGATTACTGGTATCAGTTGTCTAGAAAAAGTAGTCCGTCTGAGCCGAATCACCCCCAACTACTGTTACATTCGCGAACTCCATCTATGCACTGACTGGTATTTGTCGCCTGACACAACGAAAGCTGCCGTTCGTCTCGGTCGCCTGCTGCTCCATTCTTCGCTTCGCGGTCTTTGCGAGCTAACGCGCTCACTGTCAGACCAACCAATAACCGAACGGTTCATTTAGCTAATCTATTCTTAACTCTTTTTTTTTTTCCGCGTCGATTGAATTCAATCGATGCGGCCAGATCACTTTCAGATTTTGAACCAAGTTCCCTTCTCTTAGTTGCTGCGTATTAGTACACCTGGTTCAAGATGGCGACAAGGCGATAGGCCCGCAGCCGTTGTTTTTGCTGGCCTCGTCTCTACGGCTCGATTTTATTATTATTAAATGGAAGGATAAACAACGGGGCCTTGTTTCATTTTACTCAACTTTTGGTAATTTACTCACATCTGGGCTACGTATTTCCTTGTCGCTTGAAATTATCATAGAGGTTGGGCGACACTGCATTTCCCTTGCACGTTTTTAGGCATCCGGTAAAAGGAAACAACAATAGATGCCAAAGCACTTTCACTTTATATGGAAACGAGTGGATTCTCGTCTGCTTGCACTGTTTCGTCTTAGAGCCACCAGATGTCGATAAATATGCTAATATAAATAAACAATGTCGTTGTTCGAGTTAAGTAAGGCAATCTTGCGAAAGTATACCAGATTTTATGTGAACGTAAGCCCAGTTCAAAGTCGAGTGGCTAAAAGCTTTATTGCCGTGTGTGTGTGTGTGTGGCCAGTAATCTTTATTATATCGCACGAGTGATCAGGGGAAGGAACGTTTGAGCAAACAATCAATATGGACACACGAGCTGGAAACGTATTTATAGATTAATGGCGGACAGGGGGAGAGGAGTCTGTCTTGTGTGCAAATAACCAGGAAGTAGATAATGCAAAGCGAGTTTATCGATCCAAGGGAAAAGGTAATGAAAAGAAAGGAAAACATCCACGTAAAATGGCGTTAAAAAACCGAGTAAAGAAGCGCTGATGGAGAAATTCAACAAGGTTTTTATGCTCCAAATTAGCGGGATGCTCCGCGAAAATGTCGAAGAAGTCTACAGGCAAATTGGCTGAATACGTTAGCACCAAAGTTACTAGACGGTTGTTTTGTTATCGTCATTGTTCGGCCATGTTTGTATAAACTTACCGGACGGGCAACCGAATGCTTTTCATTGTTTTGCTGTTTTTTTTTTTCACTTAGGCTACTCCGGTTACCTCCCACATCTAAAAAGAACCGAATACTCGTGGAGTGCGGGTGCTCGTAAGATGTTTGGTCTTCCCGGACTTTCTTCGACGTCAGGTTGCACTATTTGATGTATACGAGTGTTACACTGCGAACAGACTCAGGGCCCCACCCAGGCGTGTGTGCGTGGCGCGCGCGTGTGAACGGCCATCTTAGATTACGCGCGGCGACCGCTGTCGCTTTTACTATAACGCTCAGGGTTTTGCGATTCGGGTTCGAGGATATTTCTGTTTTATTACGGTGAAGTTTTGGTGGTGGATGTTAGCATTCACCAGTGAGACGACGTAAGCTAGTATTGCCGTGGAGGCGGAAGCCGGTGTCTCGCTACGTTCGGGCAGCAGCTTTAACGGCGTGTTAAGGCGGTGGGTGAAAGCTTGCGTTCTTCAGCCGATCGTCGCGACGGGAGGGGGTCTGTTTTTCGGACTCGGTCGCGGCCAAGAACCCCCACAGGAAGGAAGGATTCGGCTCGGAGATTATCGTGCAGTCACTGGTTGGGTTCTGGCTCGTGCTTTTCCCCCAGCGTCGAAAGGTCACTGGTTACCGCGCCCGTCTTTTTCGCAAGCACTACCGACAGATGGCGCTGGGAATTGCGCACCGCAGCTATTCCATGTTTGTAGATTTGCCTTTGAACAAATATGTACTCCATGCGAATAAATACTCTCTTCGAAAGCTGCTTTTCGTCTTCGGGATTTGTTGTGGGATTACAGACATCCCCCCCCCTCCCCTTCGGCTGGTCGGAATCAGCAGCTGCCTTCGAACGACGCAGAGATGTGGGAGTTGAGGCCGGACATAGTGTCGCTGCGCGGTCTTCGAGTCTATTGTTCTACTGTAGTTCGGATAAACGGTCTCAACCTACGATATGTTCGCTGAACAATTCTTTCGAAAACCAGATGATTTGCTGGAAGGACACTTCTCGCGTTTTAATTTTTTTAAAGGTTAATTTCAGAATAATCTCATATTTCGGTAAGTAAAACAGAACAACGTAGTTAACAGAAACTTGTAATGGCTCCATGTCCTTTTCCCAGACTTTCTTTTTGTTTTAGTTTTTAAATATACATATACAGATTTTGTCATTCCTCATGACAAATTATCCTGCGTTGGATAAAACGGAATCGAGAAACTAGCATTAATTCGAGTATTTATTAATTTTCTGCGCATAATCAGCTAGAGATTGGTTAATTACAAATGCGATTGTTTAGCCATACATTTTTTATAATAAAGGGCCTTTCTGATTACTCATTTATTTTCCTTTGTTTGATGGAGGTGGTGAATTACTTCCAAGAATCAATAAATATGCAATGTAATTCAAAGGGAGAGAGGGAGAGAGAGAGAGAGAGGAGAGAGAGAGAGAGAGAGAGAGAGAGAGAGAGGATGCTCTTTTTCCTTATATGGTAGAATCTTATTATTGTGCTATAGGCAGACGGTTATTCTCTGCAAACAGGTCACACTAACTTAACTGCTGCGCGGGGCAGCACATCCTAATATAAGCAAACCCACGTACCCCGATGTTCTCATCTATTTAGTAAAGGATCCACCTTCCAGTACAAGGAGCAATTGCTTTTATTATTATTTTTGCAACTAAAAGGGGGATAAGTTCCATTACCTTATTCGTATTGATAAAACTATCTAATGAATCAACGTTTCGCTGATCTTTCCATGTCGCCATCATCAGGTTTATTTTTCTTAAACTGAGAAAGACTGTCTTTGAGGACAGTAGTGTTGATTAGCAGTAGGCTTTTCTATATTTTTATTATCCCTCTCCCCCCCTTTTTCCCCCCGATTTTACAGGCGGTCTGTGTGCTGGTCTTGAGCCCGCGATCTGTCTGTTAGCAGGAGGTAGCCTTCAAGCGCGATACCGACGGATTTCTGGTTTCCGCTGACGTCATAAGAATTTTGTTCCTTGAAAGTCGCAAGTCCAGACATTCGCTTAGTCGTCGAAACACTGACACGACACCCTTTTCTGATCTCATAACTCTCCTGAGCTGGAGTTTTTGTTTGTTGTTGTTTTTTTTAATACCTACTTTTAATCATAAAAAAACCTTATCGAAATTAGATGGCGCAGTTTGTTTGTTGTTGTTGTTGTTGTTTTTCAAAGCAGTAAGAATACTGAAAAAACAGAGAAGTAATTCGTTTTCAAAGATGGTTACTAACATGTCGTAGGGACTTTGAAGCCGTGTGATTCCAAGTTGGTATGCGCTCGATTTTCTAAAACTCAACCTGATTATTATGCTATCGTCAAGAATACATTTTAAAATACCCTACTACAAGATACCGAACAAGCAAACATTAGTTTCTATTCAAAACAAATAATTTATGGATAGTCAGATCTACCTTAATCTCTCTCTGTACTGACGTCATCTCTCTCTGTATTGACGTCATTTCTCTCTCTATTGACGTCATCTCTTTGTACTGACGTCATCTCTCTCTGTATTGACGTCATTTCTCTCTCTATTGACGTCATCTCTCTCTGTACTGAGGTCATCCCTCTCTACCACGTGCTCTATATAGAAAACAATTCGTGCACGCCAATTGTTACATGTTTTTAGAAAGTCGATTATTATTTTTCTGTTTATTCGTTTCAAAGAGAAAGATCTGTAATCTCTGTCCCTCGTTTGTTTGTTTTTTTTTATTGTTAACGTCATGATGGAATTGTTATTAGTTATTTTGTGCCTGTAATGATTTCCAGCTGGTTGAGTTTATCATTATGGTTCCTTTTCATACAAAAGCTACACGATAGCAAAATTACAGCCTTAGTTATTGATAGAACGATTATTGACATCCAGCACATCATTAATTAAATATCAGGAGACCCCCCACTGCAGAATTCAAATAGAAGTAAAGGGACAGCATATATTTGGAAGAAATTTTATTATCAATAATACATCGAAGAAGAAAATAATATTCAAGGTTATTATTCACTCGAGTCAAGCCGGCGTCCGAAAACATCTCAGTATCACTGCAGCCGCTGTCAGGGTCCAAAATTTAATCTACTTATACTTTTTTTTTTTTTTTTAAAGCAAGAGATAATTAATTTTAAAATAATCTAAGAAGAATTAATCATCCTTCGGGTACGATACTAAATTCTCGTATTTCAGCAGTCCGAACACCGTAAATATCAAGAAACAATCATTTAAAACCAAAACGACGCAGTTTTAGATTACAACTTTCGTTAGATATTTTCAAAAAAATTTATTTAATCCGGCGATTTGTGATCTGGCCCTTCCAATGTACCGACACCAGGCTGAACTAGTGTAATTTACCACCGCTACGGGGCTCTGTGAACCACCATTCGCCTCCCCTCGCTCACCGGTGCGCGTGTTTGACTATTTAGTGCTCGGTGAAAACTTTTTATATTATTTATTTCTCCAATAAACGTTCGTTCTATGAATTACTCCATAATGTCGTCGTCAAAGAACAACTCTTCGACTAGCGGGGGAATGAAACGGAAGAGTTTTGTTAACAATAGCACCGCAGTACAGCTGCACTGGATTTAGTCCCACAGTCTGCTACACACACACACACACACACACACACACACACAGCGCTGTTCATTCTTCACTTAATATACACAGGTAGGTTTTTAATTACAGTATTGTTTATTATGTTTCACTACACATTACTATTATTGTCACGATTTAAATGCCGTCTGTGCGCGTGTTCCCAACGGTCCTTCTTCGCATATATATAGGCAGCATCGAACCCGTCAGATGTGACGGCGTCGTAGTTGTGCAATAGTATTGTGGTATTTTGTTTACGTCATTGTTGTGCGGAATGTAGTAAAGCATTCGCTTCGGATAACACAGATGGCGGTCTGCAAAGTGGCAATATGAGAACATTTAATCCCTTTTTTACGATGCATTCGAATAAAATGTCATTAGTAATTTTTAGCCTTAAAACCGAATATATGTTAAAGCTTTGAATTTATTTTTTTACTTTAAAATATCACAACCCCTTTTAATTATTCTTAAAACCGCTACTGCTTATTGTGTCTGCCGTGATTGGCTAATGAAAATACTTGGCAATAGTAGTCTTGTGGTTATGAGCCGTGGACCCATTGGCGTAATTTTTCATACAATGGGACTTCCAGCAATACACAGGGTTTGTTTTTTTTTTATGCTTGTGATCAGCACGCACGTGGCTGTATTCTTACAACAAACAAAATTAATGAATAGAAACTAATTACGGGTTGATAATTGAATATTTTATCTTTTCGTTTCTTGGGTACGATTTCCCAGCACTTAGATAGTTCAGACGACAGAGAAAAGGGTTAACATCCCTGAAAAATGCAAAGACAGATTTTTTTCTTACCCAGTTTTGAATTTTTTTAAAAAATGCTTTTATTTATTTTCCCCCACTTAACAAGCGCATTTTATAACAAAGAAAAGAAAATGGTTATATTTCACATTCTTTTGCCTCCAAAGTTAGACAGACGCAAATATACCCAGATTTTAATTCAATCTTTGTTTCGAAATTGCTTCCTCTTAATTTGGTATTTTGTATCGTGGTCAATGCAGAGAGAGAGAGAGAGAGAGAGAGAGAGAGAGAGAGAGAGAGAGAGAGAGAGAGAGAGAGATTACGACAATACAGAGATATGACGTCAGTACAGAGAGATGGCGTCAGTACAGAGAGAGATTACGTCAATACAAAGATATGACGTCAGTACAGAGAGAGCGAGAGAGATGACGTCAATACAGAGATATGACGTCAGTACAGAGAGAGATTACGTCAATACAAAGATATGACGTCAGTACAGAGAGAGCGAGAGAGGTGACGTCAATACAGAGATATGACGTCAGTACAGAGAGAGAGAGAGAGAGAGAGAGAGAGAGAGAGATGCTGTAGACCGTCCGTCCGCGATGTCAAACCAGATCTTGCTCTGACTATTACAGAGGCTGGAGCCCGGTCAGTTCCGTAACACCATTTTCCTCTTTCTTTACCCCGCTTCCTCCCTCCGCGCAAACCTGGTCAATATTTGTTCACATTTCTCTACGTTTGTCACGGCTGAGATTCCATGAGTCACAGACTCGCCGGTGTTCCTCAGTTTCTTCCCTTAATCTAGCCACCCACTTACGCGTCGCTTTCAAAGGGGACGCGCGAGCGCGGCCAAATTGTAGGTGGGGGGGGGGATTGACTCCGGTGAGAAGGCTTTCACAAATATAATGCCAACTGAGTATTAATCAAATCCAATTAGAAAGTCTTTGCTTAGAAAAAAAATGCATTTGCAATTCAAAGGCGAAATATTTGGAAGTCACGTTCGAGAATTACCAGAGAGAGAGAGAGAGAGAGAGAGAGAGAGAGAGATGGAGAGAGAGAGAGAGAGAGAGATGAGGTCATGTGACAGCGTTGCGCCTGCGAGTAAAAACTTTAAATCGAAGAATTTGTTTTTCAACTCCCTCCCCCCCTCGGCATCTTTTTTTTGTTCTATTTATTAATTAAGAAAACAAAGCATACAATCCCCGCTCTTCTCTGTTGAATAATTTGTTGTTGTTGTTTTTTTTTTTTAATTCTTCCAGATTAAAAAAAAAAAAAAAAAATCAAGTAAAATTGAAGAATCTCAAAAGCTTTAAAATCTTTCTGGTTTAACGTGTAAGTCGAACTATTAAGACTTTTAAATTTTCTCGGATGGTTTAGGGCACCACAGCGTCCCTCGGAATCCAGTCCCGCTGTAATATTAATTATCCAAAAAAAAAAAAAAGAAGAGGAGGAAGAAAACAAAGTCGACGCCTCCGTTTTACAGGAACTGATCGCTGATCCAGGTAGTCCGTCAGTCCTTCAGTCCGTCCGTCCGTCCGTCCGGGGAAAGTCTCACCGAATTCCGTGTTTCGCTGACGTCATTGCTTTCGTCTGCGCTCGACGTCGTCCGTAAAGTGGTTCGTCTCCGCCTACTGGGAGATAACCGGAATGCCATCCATATTCGATGCTTTGATATGAACGCAACACGTCCTCGAGAAAAATGGCGTGTCGATTAGGCAGAAACCAATAGCCTCGATATGAAGTTGCTTGTTTGACGTCATCGGGATGAAGCGAGTCTATCCGTCACGCTTGAGTACCTGATGGTTAAATGGGAGGAGGAGGAGGAGTCGTTGTTGTTGTTGTTGCTTTCTTCCTGATGTACGCAAAACGGCTTAACCGGGTTCTTAGGAAACGTTTTCTCTAGTAACGGAAGAGTTTGCCGAGTGGTTGTGCGGCTTCTCTGATCCTTAAAAGGGGATTCAGCGTTTTACGATAATCGAGAATTGTGCCAGTTGTTTTAATTTTTACGAAAACAAACAAAAAAGTTTAGCGAGATAATTTTCGGGGGATTAAAGACCGGATTAAATATTAAATCTCGTGCGCAGGTAAAAATGTCTTTAAAGGGCAAAAAGGGTCGACTGACAAAGGCTCTCGTTTGTTATCAGTACCGTAATGTAAGAAGAAGAATTTTCAACTCCGCTACGCGTTCCCTTGCCACAGTTCCACAGTCGACCTTGCAATAAGAATGGCTATGATGTTATTAATAACCATTCATTACCTTCTTGAGGTTTGACGGATGACAATAATGATGATGATGCTGCTTCCTCAGTTGAAAGCTTCTGTCACGAGACATTAGTGTCAAAATGAAGACACCATTAAAGTAAACTTCGGGGTTCTAATTTTATGGAAACGTAGAATTGACGCCATTTGCAAAAGGTAGAGATGATGTAACATTTATACCAGCGAAGTAAAATTAGCTTTGCATGAGTAGATCTTTACATTAAGTTTAATATAAATTTTAAGCTGATTTTAGTTATTCATTTTGTATAGGTTTGGGTTGGAAAATGGAAACCATAACAATGTATAACTGTGTGTGAGTCAAGAATTGGATGAAGCAGACGACTAGTCCATTCAGAAGACATTCAGTCGCATATCTACGGGAAGTAAAGTAATTATCTGCGAACAGGATCAGAGTTTATGCTGTTATGCTTGGAGGTAAATGTTTATTGCGGACTATGAGAGAACCGATACTCTTACACTCTTGTCAAAGAGGATAGCGTTGCGCTTTAGAAACATGTAATCGATTTGGTGTGGCGTAGTAGCTCCATTCTGGTACTCATAAAAACGATGGACTCATTTCTTGAGAGGTCATGCGATGTATCCCTTTCCGATTGAGGAAACTTATTAAATTGTTTCTAGCATTCAACAGTAGAACTTCCTTGGGCGATCAGATGCCGTCAGGGGAGACCCTTCTCGGGTTTTGTGTCCAACAGCTGTCTTTCAGAAGGCGTTGAATTAGAACAACAACTTCTCGTACATCTTAGTTTTTCTTCTTCTTCTTCCCGTGACGACAGCAGCTTGTTATTTTTGTACGCCCATTAAAAAAACACAAGAAGAAGAAGCAGAAAACAACTGGAAACGTCTGAAACCGACTGACTAATCTCTCCGGTCTCTAGCGCGACTTCTAATTTCTTCCTTTCTCCCCATTACTCATCCGATGCTGAATGCTTCACGGCCTCTAACAGATTATCTCTCCGCACGACAAATTCTCCTTATTTGCTTCTTCCTCCAAATGCGACTTAGCGCCCCTGCCGGCATCTCACATTTTATCATTGCCCCCATAAATCGGTAGCTTTCGGTCCCCCTTTTAAGCAATCCCACCATGACCAATTTATATAATTTTGTTTATATTTTTACAAACAGCGTGTGTGTTTTTTATAAATCACATCCTCTGATAATTTCATCTCGCGAATGCACGTGATGTATAATATGGCTTAAGTCCTTTAAGTAATTATTTCAGATTTAAGGACATTATAAATTGACTTAACGAGATGGACAATTATCTCGGATTGCTAATAATTCACACTGAATTAATTATGGTAATTTAATTCGCGACATTAAACCTATCACCGAAGCCATTTCTCTACCTCTCTTTTGAGAATTAAGTACGAGACAGGTATTTTTGCCAGCAACTTAGCATAGAAAATAAAGGCTTAAGAATAATTAATGAAACAATAAAACGAATAGTTTTCTCGACAGAATTCCTTTTAAAAGAAGAAAAAAATCTTCTAAAATCAGATATAATACTGCTCTACTAAAAAAGAAGGAAAAGACATGCATAATATGAAAGTCATTGGGAAAAGACGATGGATAGTAAATAAATGGGGATTTACTTTTGTTTTACTTAGGGCGTTGTACAAATATCATGTACGAACAACCCGGTTCCATAAATGGTGCGCAGATTTTTCCTTGTGACCCAGAGTTTTACTGGTTCACTGGAAATGGGTTAAAACATTTTTCATAACCTTAATGCACAATGTATTTCTGTTTCTCCTGGCTTTCTACATCCCTCTCTATATATTGTAGAAGACACAAATAAAGGAGGAGAGAACTCTTTTTTTTTCTGCGTTAAATGACAAAGTTTGCAAAGTAAATTCAAACCCACTTCAAGTTTATCTGCGAAGTAGCCCGGCGTACATGAGAAGTGTCGGAAGAAGGGGCAGCATCTTACGGCTGTCTGAGCGGCAGACAGCTCTGCTCCCTCTCTCCTGCCTCCTCCTGACTGCAGATTCAGCCGTTTGGTCGACCAATGTAACCCGAACATCTTCGTTGTCTTTTTTGCCTGCCATTCCAAAGGCGCGCGGGAATAACCTAAACTAGCCCGTGGCTCTAACAATATCCATCAGTAGACGGGCACACGGAAAAGTGGGGACGGGTAGGCAACACATAAGTCGTTCTCCCTATTAAAAACAAGTTGTTTTACCGGATGTTGACGTAATAAATTATACTCAAAGTTACGAAAATGTTTCGAATCGAAATACATTTGCAATGATCCTAAATCGATTTAAAATTCGCGACTAAGAATAGTTAGAACAGAAAATTAACATTGAAGCAATTTTTTTGGCCACAATATCTTAGCTTGAAATTGGACAGGCTGGGCAGGAAGGCCGTAAGATGTCTACTTGTTAAAGCGCCTGGGGTCGCTTATGTCCTTTATATTGTAAGGCGAGAGAAAAAACAATAAATAGAGAAGTTAGTTTGCACAGTCGTAGCGGCCATCTTGACACGAGTCTGGTTTCAGTGACACCATTGTAATTCGAGGTCTTCATCAACGCGTTTATTCTCCTCTCTTCTTCTTCTTTTTTTTTTTTTCAGGGTCACTCGGTTAGGAGGGGTCTTGCGCCTTGGTATAGGGGGGTCTTCTGTCGGCACCGTAAGAGGCTCCACCGACCGACCGTCTCGTCTGTCTGTCCATCTCCGTCCCTCTAATTCCGCCCTGTGTAATGCAAAGAAAGACGGCGCTTTATACAGCTTTTACTCGGCGAGTTAAATGGGAGAGAGAGTTTGTTCAAAGCCCACACCCTCCCCCAGTCCACTAAAAGGACCCTCCTGCGGCCTCGTGGTGTTTAGAGGGGCGGCTCACGGCTAACGGATCTCACCGCGTAAAGTTCCCACAGAGAGGAGATGAGGTGTGTGTGTGTGTGTGTCTGTTCTCCACCGAGGCCAGCCTCGAGCGGCTTATCGCGGATCACCCAGCTGATCGGATAACGCGTCTCTTGCGAACAGTAAAGTAAGAATAGAAGTCTGAACAAAGTCTAAAGTAATTTTCTTGTCGCGTTTCTGCTGAAAAAACGGCAACGACAAACTCGGCACAGACGACCATTTGGAGAGAGGTTGGCTGACTTCAGGGAAAGGGTTCATTTCTCCTCCCTACAAACAGAAATCTGCTTCTCCGATTTAGTCATTGTGTTTATGTTCTCAGGCCTGACTGACCCCGCACGCGCTGCGTGTTTGAAGTCCCTACCCATCAAAGGATGCGTTCGTGTGTTTCTTGTTGTTTTTTAGGCATCTGGCTGTTAATAAATACACAGAGGGAGGAAGAGAGTTTTTGTATTTCATAGATGTCGTGCCATACTTGTACATTAGAAAGGAACACAGCGCTGGGGTTAGTCAGGGGTCTGGATGGGGAGGACGGACACGAACATATCGGAAGCGGTCGCTGAAACAGAATCCAGTTTCCTTCTGAAGGACGTGTCCCGGTTGTACTCTTTTTTGTTTGTCCGTTCCCCCCCCCCCCTCTTGTGGATGATAGTTCATCGCTTTTCACGTGTCCTGTAGGGACACTATTAGGTCGCTTTTACCATCGGAAGAATTTAAATAAACAACCGGTTGGTGAAGAACAGCGAGCGGAAATCCTGCCGGAGAGGGGGGGGGCAAGTGCGGCCAGACTTCGACTGGGATTCGAACTGGGGAACAGCTCTCAACCAGATGTCTAACTACCGACGACAACCCACGCTTGTGATATGAGGACAGGTCGCTGCTGCTTTTTGTGTGAGACTGAATCAGATTTTTTTTTAAAAAAAAAAAAGAGAGAATATTTGTAACGGATTTATTTTGTGTTCATTTAGAAGATGTCCTCGTAAGCCCACAACATTACAAAAAATTGCATCGTATTTTTTTTTAAAGATAAAATTCCAGTGTTAGAATTAAGAAAAGTCTGGGTTTATAGAGATAAATACTTTCAGAGGGATTTATTAATATTTTTATTTGATTAATAAATTAATTATTCTACACAGGAAATAATGATAATATATTTCATATTGCTCTTATCCGGAGAGAATTAGTATTACGTACAGACTAATATAAAAATCGAATTTTTGTTGTTGTCGTTTGTTTTGTCAATCGATTTTACGCCATCGGCTCACACACACACACACACACATACACACACACACACACACACACACACACACACACACACACACACACACACACACACACCGGGATATATTGATTTTTAAATGACAATCGAACAGGTGCCGTTTATGTCTGCGAAAGAAAAATATGAAATGGGCTAGTAATGAGGTTATATGCATTCAACTGCACAAGTGAACCAGGTCAGAATGTGCTTTGGAATACTGGGAGTGACTGGGTCAACGAGATCCGTGGTCCTCAGTAACTAACTGAGTCGGTACGACTCATGTGGAAGACTAGACTATAGAGGGAGCGCGTTCGAATCTCCATCCCAGACACCGCCATGACTATCGAGCCGGAGTAAAGAAGCGGTTGTCCAGAGTTTCGAAAATATTAGACTCGCAATTTTAACAAGATGTCTCGCCATACGTGAGCAAACTGTTTGTTAGTGTCATTACAACTTAAAACTTGTTTAAAGCCGAGTTTCTTGATTTTTTTTAAAAATCTACATTAGTTAGTATGTCACCGTACATCCACTTCTGAGGTTCTTATTTCTTAGTGTCGAACATAAAAGAGATTATACTGGTGTTACCAAATGCTTTTTCAAAAAATTAAAATAAATGCCAACATCTAATCGTTGTTCCTTCTAAATCACGTCCCTAAGGTCAGATGCAGACAATGAAAAGAGTGCCCCTTTCGCAAAAGCGACTGGCCTAGAGTGAGGAATTCGCTATTCGCTGGTTCGATCGTCTCAGATGATGCACTGCGCATTCATTTATGTCTAATTCGCAATTTTTTCTTGTTGACTGCACTACCAATACGATAGTAGAGAAACAGGTTTGCTCTGAGGTGACAGTGGCCTGTTTGTAGTCTAAACAACACAACCTGCCGTGTTTATTCTGCATCCTCCGCATACTTTGCTCTAAATGGTTTTGGACATGCTTTTCACCAAACGGCGTCCCAGGCAGACTTCTAGTAAATGGACTTCTACTACCTTTTGCTGTAGGAACATCTGGTGACGTTATCTATTCGTTGCTTTTTATCAAAAAGACTTCCGTTCTTATTTTACATTATTATTATTATTAGTAGTAGTAGTAGTAGTAGTAGTAGTAGTAGTAGTAGTAGTAGAAACAAACCAATCCCATATAACTATTCCAACTTCTTATATTTCATCTCCTGAAAGATGAGACATGCCATGCCACGACACCTGTACTTTGATCAGCTTTTTTTTTTGAAAAGCAAACAACGATAAGTTACCAGCCGTGACATAAGCTATGATATTTGAAGGACATCGCGATTGCCCTTTTAGGTTAGGTAAAAAATAGAGGCAGCCACCTACCCCGGGAGCAATATTAAGTCAGCCCGTCCCACTTCCCAACCAGGTGGGTTAGTCACATGAAATGCGCTAAGACTTGTTCCTCTGACCTATTCGAGGTCGGCTACTTTTCCTATCGAACGAGCGACGCACGAGGATGAACTAGAAATAAGTTAACATGAGTTTCGGTGCTTTTGTTCTTTTTCAAATTCACATCGCCCACTCGGTCTTTACGTCAAATTATAAAAAGCATTTGTTGCCCGCACTCTTACAGCCCTAAGACGGCCTACTAACTGACTCTGCTGTCGTCGTCCTCGTCGTCCAGTTTAATCCGAATGGCGCATCGCCTCAGTGCTCGCCGACCAACGTGTCCTGTGACGTCTTTAGTTTCGTTTTGATAACCCTTAGAATCGAATGTGGTTTTTTTTTTTTTCCGCCGCAAATTTAAGTTTCATGATTATAAATTTCTTGTTAAGAGAAATATTACAATCTTTAAAATATCAAACCGCATTTTTTTTCCATATATCCATTTTTTTAAAATTTTTTTTTTAAGATTTTGCTAAAGGGTTGCAGCTATGATGCGAGAAGATAATCTGCATAATAATTGAATTATACTTTATAAAGTCGAAAAAGTAATTTAAATGATAATATAATAACAGACTTCGCCGAATAGTAATACTTTTATCGAGGTCGCATGGTTATAGTTCCATTACTCGCAGGGTTCTAATTGGTCCGTCAGAAAGTGTGCGAGGGTGTGAACGTTTTCCGGAAATGACGTCGGCACGACTCGGCGATATTTATTTATCGCTCTCGGTGACCTGGTGGCACCTTGGCTGGGAAACTCTTTTAAAATGTAGGGGTACACTCTCTCCGGTTATTGAGTTTTAACTCCGGCCTTTTTTGTCATTGACATGAGTCATATGACCGGAACAGATGTAGGGCGGCGGCGAAAGGGTTAACGCCTTGTAATTTCTGTGGAGTGTGTGGGGGATCCTGATTCTCCCACCCGAACTTTCAGTTTCAAGCCTCTTTAATCTTTATATATAGAGACAGTCTCCGACTTACGAACGGGTTAGGTTCCTGGACCCTGTTCATTAATTCCATAGGTTAGGTTACAACACAGCCCTGCCCATACTAAACAACAATAATGTCCGCGGAACCATCAAGCGCAGGCGGAAGCCGACCGCCGAACAGAGCAGTGCCACACCCATTCGTAAGTCGGGGACTCTCTCTCTCTCTCTCTCTCTCTCTCTCTAAGTTTCCGAAAATATACGGGATTTTTTTTTACTCGAATAATCTTTTATAAATTTTCTTTTTAAAAAAAAAAAAATACACTGCACCTCAAAAGCAAGACACTATGTTAGTGGGGGTATTTGTAAAAGTTCCACAAATAGAAACGAAAACCTCAGAGACATCTAACGATATTGTGAAATCACGACATGTTCGAATCACTCGTGACGTCAGGGTGTTTAACTGACACGCAGATAAAGCGTCATGTGACAAATCGCGTGTCAGTTTTAGTAGCATAGCTAAGATGAAGTAATCACCACAGGACAGCGCCTAACGATGGCAACTGTGGGATGATGAAAAATCCGGATCAGGATGCAGCCGGTATTTTGTGGGGTCAAAAAGCCAAAGGACGACCAAGTAATCGATAAAGTTGACGATAGAAAAGTCGTATGCACGCAAGACTTAGCCTGCTCGGAGCGGCCAATCTTTTTTAATGGGAAACTTGGGCAGCTTTTGATTTAAACATCGAGGGAATTTAATAATAGTTTTAGGTCTAATTGGATGGATAAAAGAGCGATCCTTTAAAACAAAACAAGAAAAAGTTAATACAAAAATAATATTCATCAGCCTGCTTATGTTCGAATCGAACTCGCACCCGTCAGGGCTGCTGCTGATGCATATAACGTAAGAGGAGGGGAGAAAACAACAACAAATCACAAGGCTTATTTTTTTTTTAAAAAAAAAAACAACATGAAAAGCGCTACAGCATCGAACTAATAATGAAAGACTGGAAAGTTAATCTAATACCGTGACTAGTTTGGGTCTTGAAATTAAATCACCAACTGACAGAATAAATTATATCGGATTAAAGGATTATTCAATAACTACATAACAATCCGGAAAACATACATTTACAACAACAAAAAAAAAAAATACTGCATTAAAGATTACTCTGGTGATTGGAAATAACGATTCTTTTTTTCTTTTTTAAAGCGAACCCAGTCGATATTTGAAAGATGAAACAGAATAGACGTTCAGGGGGCCTGGAATGCGTTAACGAGGCGGAAATCAGGGCGAACAAAGATCCCATACGCGATGACGTAATGTGCAGTAGTTTCGATTGCAGAAATAATTTAGATGTGAGAATAATTAATAACCAGCTCTTTGTTTCTTTTTTATTTATACAAATGTATCCGGGGAAAGGGGAGGTGTGTGTGGAATAATTTCTTTCAATGGCTGAAACATTAAAATTCCCCCTCTTACTTATCTCTGGACTCTTGTCTTTCACGGCCTGGAAGAGCTGGGCGGCGCGTCTACGTCGAATCCCGATCGCAGGATGGTCTGGATTGGCGTAACTTCCCTAACTTCCGGCCCAGCCAACAACCGCCTGAATTTTCTTCCACCTTCCGGAGATGAAGAATCCTAGCGGCGATTCTCGGTAGGCTAGTTAGGTGGGGAACGAACCGTACTGGCCGCAGTTTCCGGTGCCGCACACCCCGCCCTCTCCGTCAAGCTACTGTTCCGGACCCCGGCCTTCGCTTACAGTGAGCTGGACCAGGTAATAAGACGACGACGACGTCAACAACAAAGACAGAGTTACAGACGTTCGTCAGGGAAAGGGTCGCGAACAATGTGACGTCGCTTTAAATATTAGATCTATCTTCTTCAGTCCATGGACGCTCGAGAGGGGATCGAATGGTAAGCACGGGTCAATTTTTCAGTCAGTAGCTGTTAAGAAACACAAAGGACATAATTATAAACTGGCTCACTTCCCCACATAGCTTGATTCGTTGCTTTAGCAACAGCATTAGAGGTAAATGAAATGAACTGCAATTGGTGCTCACTGATGGTGTCAGATTCACCACAGAAATTGTATGGACAAGTCATTTTTTTACCTCGAGTGCCTGGTATAAGTCGGGGTGGTTTGAGGTTTTCCTTGTAATAAGGTAACCAGACGAAAATAATGTTTAACCGAACGAGAAGATCCAGTGAGGTTCCTTTTGGACTCCTAATTTTTCTCTTGAAGATGTAACTAGTGCAAAAATAATTTAGTTTTGTGCACTGCTTAGTTTTCTTTACTGTACCCAGGAGACATCGAAAAATCAGTATTTTCTTTTGTCGGAGTGTCAAGAACAGATATCGACAGTAAAAATTACAACCCGTCGGCGAATTATACCTTTATCACAACCCGTGAATGGGTTCTAATCACTACCGAAAGGAACTCTAAGGTGGCAATTAGAAAAGAAGAAGAAATATATATATATATATATATAAAGTAAACTCCACAGCTTTATATCAATATTAGTTCTTTCTTATTTCTAATACACAACACCATCAAATTTTACTTTTTAGAGACATTATCGTTTTAATATGTGACGATTCCAATGCAAAACTATTCGGTCTGTTGGCAGACGGTTCTTCCGAGCTACGGATCCTACGTTCGTTCAGCTTCTACGAAGTATAGCGTTGTAATTACTGGGGGATGTCTCTCGGTTGTCGGTAGTCATTGAGCCTCAACACCTCAACAGTGGCAACTTCTGTCTGTGCCGTGTCTGTGTTTTTTCCGTCTACCAGTCAGAAACGTCCCTTTATTCGAGTGTTAGCTTACAGTTCCAGCGCCATCTGTAGGGAGAAATGGGACCTCTTGCTCCAGGCGATTGCATATTAGAATGGCTGCTTCAGTTTATAAACGGAAAATGAATTTAAAAAGCAAACAAACAGAGATTAAGAAAGCCTGCTTGGCAACCAGCTCCATATTACATTTTTCCCCTTTAAATTATTAAAGTGGAATGGGAAAGAAAATATGCAAGTGCAATAAAACAATAACATTTACGGTCACGGAGCTGTGAGTCTCTGTAGACTCAATAAATTACCCTACTCCGCGTTTTATTACGCTATTAATGGCAGTTTCATTACATTAGGCTGGTTTTTGCATTAAAGTCGCCGTAAACATTTAAAAAGTGCCAAGTAACGCAGATGAACGCGACTGAAATCGATAGCATTTTAAACTATCACGCGATTGCTTTTTTTTTTTTTTAATTCATCGCGTCGGACTTTGAAATGGTCTTTTCCAGCTAATGCGCGAGGCGGTCCTACAGCACCTCTCCATCTTGGTCAGCTGTCGCGTGGTGTGCTCAGAGCACGTGACAGAAACGAGTGGAGGGTTGCAGAAGGACGGATGGGGGGGGACCACGTAGCGCTTCCACGGCGGCAGTACTCTTGACCAAAGCATCAGAACCAAGAACGACAACTCCTATCGCGCGAGACTAGGTATATAATGCGAGGCACTTACGCACTAATTTCTTTTTCGCTGTCAGAACGATGCTGAACTCGGTTTCTGCTGCAACCCCTGGTTCAAGTCTCATCCTTTTCAACATTATCTTTTTTATCGTCGGCTCTGGGAAGAACGTCGCTGGCTGTAATCAACGAACTGTCATACAAAAGACGTTTAATGGAATTCTAGCGACGAAGATCATCTAGTTTAGGCCGACTGACGGTTTCCGGTGTGTTTGGCCTCTTTTTGGTGGCGTTGGTTCTGCTGAACTTGGAACAAAACAAAATGGCCGCTCTTGTTAAAAAAAAAATTCGGTGGAAGAGAACTTACGCAATGCTGACCAATTTCAAATTTTATTTCAAAATCATGATCGTTCAAAGGTTTCTTTTAACTTAAGACAGCTCAGTAGGTCTCTCTCTCTGGTAGATTTTTGCTGGCACTAATTCGAGAGCTGTACACATGAGCTGCGTAATGGCATCACGTGGCTAAAACAGTATCTTTTGTCACCGTGCATGCTATTATGTTACAGTTGTTAGACTTCTGTGTGGATCATATTTCAGTAACGCTCTAAGGCACAACCAAAGTATTGCAGGCTCAGTTGACAGATGAATTTTTTATTTTGTTTTAACTATTGATAACGCAGTAATACAAAACAACAGAATTGGCTGCATCCCATTATCGTTTTTTGATAAAGCTAACTGACATAGTATTTGTTCATCTTGCGTTCGTGGGTTCTAATTAAACTATCGGCAGCTATGGAAATTTTGTTTGTTTTTTTTTTTTTTTTCAATTTTCAGGCAGCCCCTACGGTATTAGCCAATTCATGATATTATTTTGACGTTTGAATAATCATGCAATTTAAAATAAAATTAAGAAAATAAATGAAAGCATCAAGATACGAGTTAGGCCTACGAAAAAAATCTGAGGCAATATATTGTACATTAGTAATGTCACTAGATTGTAGCTTTTATCAGACAGGCGAAAATAATCATGGGTTTGACGAAAGGAGGAAAACATCGTGAATTATAACGAAGGCAGGAAAAAATCATGGCTTATACACGAAGACGGAAAGAAATCATGGTTTATGCAAGAAGAAAGGAAGAGATCATGGGTTATACGAGAAGGAAGATATCATGACTTATACAAGAAGACAGGCAGAAGGCATGTCTTATACAAGAAGGCAGGAAAAAATCATGGCTTATACAAGAAGACAGGCAGAAAGCATGTCTTATACAAGAAGATGGGAAGAAATCATGGCTTATACAAGAAGCAAGGAAGAGATCATGGCTTATACAAGAAGACGGAAATAAATCATGGCTTATACAAGAAGACAGGCAGAAAGCATGTCTTATACAAGAAGATGGGAAGAAATCATGGCTTATACAAGAAGAAAGGAAGAGATCATGACTTATACAAGTAGACAGGAAGAAATCGTGGCTTAAACAAGTTCTCCAGAAAGAAAAAAAACACCGATCAATTTAATTTTTAAACGGCTTGCGCTATCACTATCAGGAAGTACCATTTCTAATCTATTTTTCATGCTGATATTGTATGACTCTTACTGTTCTTTCAGAAGACATTCAAACATTTAAAAGAAAATTGTTAAACATTTTGAAACTTTCTATCAGAATTCCTTCACATGTCTAAAATCCAAACTAGGTAAATCTAATATATCTAATATTTGTAATCGTGTAGTATATTTTATACGTTTAACATCTGGAAACTTTCTACGCTATACTTTATTTAATATTTTGTATATCTTTTTTCTAACGTGTGGAGGGAGTCAGGACTTGTATAATAATACTAACGTTTCTTTGGCTTTAAGTTTAATTTGTTAGCAGCTAAAATGCATTCGCCACCAGAGTAAGATTTTTTGTCGATAATTAACTTTTCTGAAACCAAGTCTTACAATTAATTCACTATCTTCCATACAATAAAAAAATAACTATAATTTACTTTGTATAAGTTTACATATTTTAGTGTTAAGCTTTGACCAGTCGAATACATTAATCGGGTTTTTTCCTTAATTTTATCTCTATCTTTTTACGTTATCAACTGTAGCTTAGATTTAAACATCATATGCAAACTACTTCATATTATTCGTGTAAATCAAGAATAAGAGAGGATCCAAAACTTAACCTTGTGCTTATATGAAGACAAAATATTGGAGAGTCGGGGCAACATAACCCTGCCACGGAATCCAATAAACTTATTCTCAGTCGATCCAATGCGACCCACTTTCCAGAGTCCCTCCCCAACTCTGTAGACCAGCATTTCCTAATTGTGTCCGTACAATATGTCGGCGTGTTTTTATAAACCAAAGAGATGCGACAGAAAATATCAAACCGCTCGGGTATTCTTCCAGTGCTGTACGAAGTAGGGTGCCAGAACAAACCAGCGTTCTCTAAAACTCGGGTATCCGCCTGTTCGCCTACGCCCAACCCTCGGTAGATGGCGCGTTTGTTGTTTTCAGAGTGACGCACCAACCACGGAGGTCGCGTGGCGCCCAGCCATTTGCTGGATCTGGTTGGCAGAGTGTACAGCAACGGCTGTCGACACCAGACGATGGCGGGGCTGCGGTTACCGATGCAGTTTGCGCTAATAAATGTAAACTAGATCTCTTGGTGGTGGAATAAACAAACAAACAACAGAGGATTGTCTGCCACAGATTTCAGCGCCATTGCTATTCACAGCCTCGCTTTCGCACCCCACCACCATGCGAATTTTAGTATTTATTTCTCGAAGACAACCGGGATTCCAGAATATAACTTCAAAAAATTTAAGTGGATGCCAGACACTATTTTAAACGATAAGTTTAACAAAACATGTTATTATTATTATTATTATTATTATTATTATTATTATTATTATTATTAATTATTATTATTATTATTATTATTATTATTATTATTATTAGTATTATTATTATTATTATTATTGTTGTTGTTGTGTTGTTGTTGTTGTGTTGTTGTTGTTGTTGTTTTCAGTACATTTTCGTCTACTTTCAGTATAATCAAGTAATTACTAGAATTTTGAAGGAAGATTTATGACTGCGATATATATATATATAGGTGTGTGTGTCCTTGTTAATTATTTTATTTATATTGTTTCCAGTAGATGGCCATTTCCTGCAATTTGTTATATATCTCTATTTAATTTCTAAAATTAAAATATCTATCCAAATTCCACATTACCTAATTCTCAGCCAGCATCCTAAAATAATGATACTGTAATTGAAACATCTTTAATAATTGGTTGGGCCTATTTTCTTTTTTAAAAATATTTTGAATCGTTTATACATCTTTGGAAAGCCTATTTTCTCGCTCCTCAAGGACGCTTTACAATATGGAACCACCATGTGAAGTATTCAGTTTTTTTTTTTTATTATGAAGGAAGTTGTTATGGTAAAAGGTTGCTGAATGACCGGAATCCGGATGTTCAAGGGTCAAGTGAGTATGCAGTCGGTTCGTGTTATCCTAAGAGCTTATCACTTGACAAACAATAGAAAAGACAAAAGACAGGCGAGCAGAGCGCGGAAGTATCAGTAAGGGTAAGATGGTAATTTGCCTTAATTGCTATATATTTTCGGTGCAGATAAGTAGGGGCAGACCGGGGCTGGTTGCCACATATCACATACTATCTCATGTATAGAGGCTTTATATAAGGACTTCTTCCAAGTAAAATTTGAAAAGTACCCGCCGTTTAAGTATAAACTCAGTCAAATTCTTAATACAGTTTTTTAATAATGTTTTCGTAATTGCTTCCTCAAGACATCATCAACCTGGTTGTCCGACTTTTAATTTGACATAATATACCCTACAAACTTATTATACACTTGTCATAACAAATATACATACAGCTGTACATCTGTTTTATTTGTATTTTGTTAGAAAGTAACGAAGCTAAAAGTTAATTAGCTTTAAAGATTATGCAAACACTTAATTATATTCCTGGATATAAACTATAGATTACATTTATATTCAAATAACAACAACAACAACAACAAAAAAAAAACTATTTTCCAGAAAAACGATAAATGTTTTACTTATTCTCACCAGAACGTGGACTTAAGGAACAGTTGTCACAGCTTCGAAACACCACGTGACAACCTGTCCCAGCGGAGGTTTTCAGAAAACATGTACATCCACGAAACTGCGTAATCGAGTAAACAGTACTGCATGAGTAATTTGCATTATGCTCTATTCAACATATAAATTAATTGAAACAGATAAATAAAACAATAAGCAGAATACAAAATTCTACATTCTAAAAAAAAAATTGCCTCTAGCTTTCAAATCACGACCGCGAATGTGTCGCAAATGTCATGGCGGCCGAACTTCTCTGCGTAAAGGTTCGCGGCGAATATTTAATATTGCGTGATAAAAAAAAAAAAAACACTGGACTTTGAACAAGTTGTGAGAAGTGTGTCAGCTGGCCTCTATTATTGGTAAGCATTTTATTTATTTATTAGCTTTCTTGTTTCAGAAGAAAACCGAGACAGTGCGCAGTTTTGTGCGCCCTGCAAAAAAAAAAAAATGGCGGCGTCACACTCGCGGTCTGGACGCAGTCCGGCATGGTAAGTACAAAGAAGACGTTACCCCCGAGCCAGACGCGCGCGCAGGCCGCCGGGGAAACATCCGTACCATACACGGAAGGACAGCAAAGCTGTTAAAAATGGCGTTGTCGACGGACTTTCGTGATATCTCTCCATTCTGGTTCTGTTCAAATTGACGTTCGACAGACTGGAGAAACGGTTCCGACAGATTCGCGATAATTAACGCTCTTAAACACATCCCCCGCTATCCTCAAGTAACGTACACTGCTTTCACCGAAAGGAATATTATCATTACCGATTTAACGTCCATACATTTGAAATCGGATTCCATTTTCTGTCACGTGATACATGACAGTAATAGTTCAGTCTCGCAGTAATTCTTATAACGCTTGGCTCTCCGGAACACAAGCTGCGATCGGATCGTGGTTAATTGATCAGAATTACTGAAAAAAAAAAATTAAAAAGATATATTAAAGGATCCCCGATTTACACCTAACATACAGCCATGACAGTGAGTTTTTGTATCATCCTAGAATTTTTAACGTTTGCTTGATAAAGTCAAATTTAGCCTGCTGGATTTGCATAATGATGTCATGTTAACTTTAATGAAGTGCATACCGATTTGTGGTTTTATACATATTTAATGGTAAAATTACCCTTTTAAAATGTGACAATTAGAAATCTAACAAGCGACACGATTTTCGAGAATATAAATCATGACGACAAGTGTCACCCACCCAGAAGTATTCAAAAGCAGACATCTAGAAATGGTCTTGGGTACAGCTTCGACCTACCAGAGCGCCATCTGAAGCCATGACCGTGTATTATCACTATTATTTCTGATTGGGTTTCAGTGCTAGAACCAGTAATTACAAGTTATCACATATGCATGTAAGAAATAACCAGTTAAATATTCTGCTGTAAATACAACGGAGGTCACCGTTTTGTGTTTATCAGCTCTTTGTGTTTTTTTTTTTAAGTGAGCGTAGAATGAATCAGCAGTGACGTCACGACTCGCAGGACAGTAAAACTCAGAAGCGTTCACCTGCTAACGTAGAGATGGAGTCGCCGCAGCCCGACGACAGAACAGAAGAACACACCACGTTGGGAAACAGCGTGGTGTTTACAGTTAGTTAGGTCGGCTGGATAAGCTAAACCGTCAACATTGGGCTCGCTCGCATCGTCTGCAGCTGCCGCTCACGCTAGCTACTTTAAAAGACAGCTTTAAGACTGCACGTGATCCCCCCCATATCAAAATGATTTAGAAGCAATCGTCGTCTATGAAAAAAAAAAAGAAAGAAACTATTCTCACGGAAGGCAATGTTTTTTAGCCAGTATTCCACAGAAGCGTCTCCGCCATTGCTGTCTCCTCACAAAAGAAACAAAAACAGTTATAGCGATAATCAAAAAGCACGTTCTTAAGCAGAAATACTTCGTCCCCAATTGTATTTGCTTTCCTTAAATAAGTTGCATTTTTGTTAAAAAAGATTTCCTTATAAAGAGATAAATAAAAGCAAAAAGAAGCTTCCTTCTATTTTTTAATAACTGTTAACTACAATAACATAAAACAAATTAAAAAACTGCATCACGAAGCTATGATAACCGCCATTTTCCCCGATGCAGCGTTCAGTCCCATCTCTCGATGCCCCCCGAACGCATTCTCCAGCTGTTGGGATGTGACGCGGCTGATAATAACTGCTTCGATTTGTACCTTGTCGACGCAGCATCACTTTCAAAAATTTTGCGGACTCTTGGTGAGGCGCGATGAAGCGATTTCCGCCAGTTCCTGAACAGCTGCAGCGGTCTCTCGGCTGGCGCTCGGGCCACCAGGCTGTTTTCCACTAAACACAACCTGTCTGTTCCTTTAAACTTCTTCGCCAAACTCCTAACGGAGTTGTCGGGTGGCAAAGCTTTACAGTAACGGGTCCCAGCATCCTGCTTCGCTACAACAGACTTCGGTTCCAGAAGCCGCTAGCTGCCTCGGCCGTCGCCATTTTGATTTTACGACAGTCTGAAAGACAAAACGGCTCATCTACGGCGTGTAGTTAAGGCGGTCATCAAAAGCCTGTGGAGCCCGGTCGGAATATCGGCAGGTGCTTGAAATCAAATCACGGCGAAAACACATGGTTAACTTTGCCATACGCCACTTTTTAAAAAGTCATTCTCTCTGTTTTACCAACCCAGGAAAACGAAGGCAGATGGAAGAGATGGGCAACGGTTTAAAAACAAAAAAAAAAAAAAATCGCACGAAGATAACATAACTCGCATTAACAAAAAAAAAAACAACAACAACAAAAACAAACATCGTATTTATTCTCGTTTGAAACGCTCTCCGGTTACCCGACACCCGGGGAAATCGAGATTTAAGCATTTTAATTAGGGTCGGGTTATAACAGGAATTTGTCAGACCAGGTACCTGTCGGGACCGCGATGCTTTTCAGAAACATTAAACCAACAATACGGTTTCTAAGGGGTGAAACACCGTCTCTCTGGAGGACCAGGGGAGGAGGATGGGTCGGGGCACAAGTCAAGCGAGCATTCGACCATACCCGCCGTAGTTTAGATCACTGAACTTACGTTAACTGAAAGTTACCGGTTATTTTTTGTTGCTGCAGACGAAAAGGTGAACTGATTCCCATTAGCATCGATTGTTATTTGTCGTTTTTGGTCTTAGCCGTTCCTGTCAAGCGAATGTAATTTATGCACATATAATATAACGCATAAGTTCCCGTTAAAGGCGACTTTTGTCTGTTTCGTTGATAAACGTGGCTTTGTGCGCCAGTAGTCCGAGAGCAGTCCACCCCATTTTCTCTGGTTGACAGGGTATCAGTCGTAGCAAACACAAATATTGTAGACGTTATCCTTACTGCTATTTCATCAGATAGCCCAGGTGGGTTTTTTCTTTGTAAGGTTATTGATGGTTTACTCCAATATGTATTTGCGCAATTTAGGATGTTACTTACGCATACCGTAGCGGCATCTAGACAGATAAATCTCAGTATTTCGAGAATGCGAGCCAGAGGTAAGTTAATTACTGATTTGCTCATTGTATGTCTATGATGAATTTGCTCGTCTGCTCACAACGACATGGGATGGCGTATTTTAACATCCTATTATCGTTATTACTTAAACCATCTGTACATCGTTGTTTAATTCTGCTTGTTTTTTTTTTTTTAAATCCTATTAGTCGTTTGTTTTTAGCAAGATCTTATGGAATTTTAAAATAATTTTTTCTTTAAATACTGTAATTACTTTCTTTTACTGGACTCTTGACTTTGCTGCTAGTCAGTTCACTCACTGTGAGATGATATCACATGACTACTACAATGTCCCGCTAGTTAACATGATACATTCATCTTTTCTCTCGCAACTCTACATTTCTGTCATATTTCAGCATATACAGAATAATTATAGTTTGTGTTCCACAAGCTTAAGACCCTTGAAGTTTTTTTCTTATTTTTTAATTAACATACCTCAGTATGTTAATAAACAGATGATTTATTCCATACATTTTTCGTAATAACTTACACGTATATGATATCATTAACTTCAAGGAGATTTCATGGCCTCAATGCTCTTCTGTCAAGAAGACAAAAATGTACAGTATTTTCATCCTTTTCTTATGTCATTATATATTTCACTCTCACTTCAGGAGAGCTTAAAAACGGAAGCTCACTGGCGTCAAAAGCTTCACAGTCGACTAAACGGTTCGCGGAGAGAGAGAGAGAGAGATGACGCTAGTACAGAGTGGAAGAGAGAGAGAGAGATGACGTCAGTACAGAGAGAGAGAGAGAGAGAGATGACGCTAGTACAGAGTGGAAGAGAGAGAGAGAGATGACGTCAGTACAGAGAGAGCGAGAGAGATGACGCTAGTACAGAGTGGAAGAGAGAGAGAGAGAGATGACGCTAGTACAGAGTGGAAGAGAGAGAGAGAGATGACGTCAGTACAGAGAGAGAGAGAGAGAGAGAGATGACGCTAGTACAGAGTGGAAGAGAGAGAGAGAGATGACGTCAGTACAGAGAGAGAGAGAGAGAGAGAGAGATGACGCTAGTACAGAGTGGAAGAGAGAGAGAGAGAAGATGACGTCAGTACAGAGAGAGAGAGAGAGAGAGAGATGACGCTAGTACAGAGTGGAAGAGAGAGAGAGAGAGATGACGTCAGTACAGAGAGAGAGAGATGACGCTAGTACAGAGTGGAAGAGAGAGAGAGAGATGACGCTAGTACAGAGTGGAAGAGAGAGAGAGAGATGACGTCAGTACAGAGAGAGAGAGATGACGTCAGTACAGAGAGAGAGAGATGACGCTAGTACAGAGTGGAAGAGAGAGAGAGATGACGCTAGTACAGAGTGGAAGAGAGAGAGAGAGAGATGACGCTAGTACAGAGTGGAAGAGAGAGAGAGAGAGATGACGCTAGTACAGAGTGGAAGAGAGAGAGAGAGAGCTAGTAAGTAGCTCTCCCACTAATAAAGATACTTTCTTTAAGGGAACATACGCTTACATTTTACTAACCCGACTTCTCTCAGTGGCGCAGGGTTTAAACTTTAGCATTCTTAATGGACCCAACTTACAAGCTTCTATTTTTGATATTCATTTTATCGTAAATCAAGTTTAAATTAAAAAAGATGGTACAGCGCCTGGGGATAATCGCCCCCATATACTCTCATGCTATTTTATTGTCATTTACTGGGTTCCACGGTAACTACACCGGAGGTCCTGGCTCAGCGCTAATTATGTTGGGATATCGTTTACTCCTTTTCCTCTCACACTGCAGCATCATTATCCGAACTCTTCCGTAATGCAGCATTCGCATTTTTCCCCTCATTTGTAGCGACGAAAGTTTTCACGCTGAGGACATCTTTGGGATGTTTCTGCTCCCGGCTTAGCCGACGGGTGGATTCGTGTCTTTATCGCTGTCAGGGTTTCGGATAAATACATTTTCTTTCGAAAATTTGTCGGAGAAACATCATTCAAGAAACCTTTCGGATAATGGCGACAGCGGCTGATCCTGGCACGTAACGGTGCTAATTACCCCAGCAAAGTTGATCCCTCCTCTCTCCTCCACATCTTAAAAGATTCGTCTGCAAGATTAGTATTTGCTTTCGTTTTATTAACTGCGGCGCAAAAGACAGACGGGGAGAAGGGGGTTGGGGGCAGGGGGCAGATCGTGGGGAAATCGTCCCCCATCCCAATGCTAACGTCAGGGGATTCGGCCTCGCCCAGTCACGGTTCGGGAATAAAGCCGCGACGGCTGGGGGGGGGGGGGCGTCAGGACCTTTATTGTCCCCAGGCCGACCGCGATGTTGTTTAACTGTCGACTCGAGAGGGTTATTAAGTGTCGTAAAATAACCACTTGCGCAATCTCCTCTTCTTTCCAGTTCCGTTAACCCCGCCCCGAGCCGTCGAGGCCGGGGAGATGCGCGCGCGAGTGACTCATCCGTGTTTCGCTCCTTTTTTGGGAAGACACTCACCCCACACACCCCCCTCTCCTCGGCCGCGCACGCACGCACAGAGAGAGAGAGAGCAGTTGTCTGTGGCAACCCGATATTCCCCCGTCATAGTCGCCGTTTTATCGACTGGGCGAGAACAGACCGTTCTCCGTGACACAGACTATCGCTATGGAAACACCATTAACATACTTGTCACTTCGATCAGTCGGTCCCCACGTCACCGGGGAATTCCCGTCGATGACTAATAGGATTTTACAGAAATCGGTATTTAAAAAAAAAAAAAAAAAAATTCCAGGTGAGCTTTCTACAAACAGGTGTGTTCGGTATTCGATAGACTCGCCCTTTACAGTCAACACGTAAGTCCTGACTAGCGGGCGAGATCTCCTCAGAGGTAAAAGCAGATGTTCCCTTGAACAGGGAGGGAAAGGTGGTGTATGAAACAAAGGGAAGACTTTAAGTGTTTCTGTTGTCGTCGTCTTAAATCACCGTCCACAAAGTTGAACTTACTCGAAAGTACGGGCTAGTGCCTCCTCCCGCGCGCTCCCGGTTCTTTGTTACGAGTTTCTTTTGTTAACACTTTAATCGAGAACTGCGACATTTACTGGGGGTCGCCGCTTTATTGCACACTACATTACAGATGCCTGGTACACAGGCCCTATGATTAGCAAAACGAAACTTAAAGCGCTATATTAAGTAACAAACTAGTAGTAAGTAGACGACCTTTTAGCTTTCTTTTCTTGGCCTTACCACTCGTAATTGAACGCTCCGGTGTTTAGTTTAAAAACTTAAGATAGGTCAGTAATCTCGGCAACTGCTGGAGCTGACTGTAAAAACAATTAAAAAAAAAGTTTTCAATAAATATGCAGCTGCATCTGCTGGCGTTGATGGAAACGCTGCTCGGCGATACTTCACAAGAGCAACCAATTAAAACCATAATGGCTTCGTGCTTTGACGACCCTTCCTGGTTTCTGGAATAAATGAGTCAAACGAGAAGGTGACAACTTTCCCGAATGTATTCCAAGGTTATTTCTTTTTCCTTTCTTCAGATGTCAGATAAATTGTCAAAGAAAATTTAATCCTTGTGCCTTGTGTAATATTTCGCCTACCGTAGGTGTCCTTCTGTGGCCTGAGGTCGGTGAAGGCTCGGTGCTTTTGTGATGAAGCGACTTAAGCACAAGTAGAGAACGCGTCGTTATTTTTAAAAAAAAAAGGGAGAGAGAGGGGATAGTGGAAGACTGAGCTGGTTCCTAGATGTCCGTTGAGTTTTATTCAACCAGCACAAAAAAAAAATTAAAATTAAAGAAGAGAATGAAAGATCAATACCTCGAGGAATACAACCACCGAGTGGAAAATCTAATCGCGTTAGTTTATAGCTGCTCGAAAAACTGGATTATGAGAAGCGAAGTCCGGCTTTGGTGGAGTGAACGAGGATTCGAATTCTGTCATAGTGAGAAATCTCCCAGTTTAAAGGAACGCATCTGGTTTTCGCTGATCAGCTGCTTCTAGCTATGACAGGAGGTTCTACGGTAAGATTTTAAAGCAAAAATAATAAAAATATACGTTGATTAAAACTTCAGATTATCAACACCGGAAAGAATATCAAATTTAATGGCACATTAAAGACAAGTAAAGAATTTTCATAACGCGTTTATTGGTATTTATCAAAAGGATTTCTACATAATATTTATATAAACAACGACGTATTTTTATTCAAAGCAAAGCTATAATTTTTAAAAGTAAATTTTAGTATTCTAATTTGTATTTGTGTGTATGGCAGCTTTGAGTATGAACGGAGCAAACGTGTGGAAACTTCTCTATCGGCGGACGGATGTCGGTTTTAGCTCCATCAAAGATGTGCCTATTTATCGGTCAATTTTAATTTCTTGGGACTAAGGCAGAATGTAAATAAATTAGAAGTTTTTGAGAGCTCATGGGATTTCTAAGCGGTTGCAAAGTCTTCTGCATTCCCCTCTCCCCAGGTTGTTCTTTCTTCCTAAATGGACGTCTCGCCGAGATCTCGTTTTTTATCGCTACAGATCCGTCCGCGGGGAACTGCGCGGATCTGAAAGGAAGGGGGGGGAGAAGGGGGAGGTTGCGAGCTCCTTCCAGTCGTCATAGGTAACCAGCAAACACAAAGCCTGACCTGCATTCGCAGGAGAGTCCGCATCCCCCCCCCCGGTGGGAGGGGGAGACGAGCTGGAAGGAGAAGATGAGTCAGACACATCAACGCTTCCCATCAAAAGGACAGTGAACCTCGGATCTTTTCCGTCCACTCTCGTGATTGATGTCAGACCCGAACCATACGGTTCACCATAGCGACGGTCTCCATACTTTATTATGCATTTCCGCCTCTTGCGTTATTAAAGATTTTGATTTATCGACCTTGCGTTTTATAATCAAAAAAAAAAAAAAAAAAACAGAAGAAGGATCTCTCTGATCCTTAGATGTATTCTTCGGTAGAAAGATTTTGGAAGGGTGGTTCCAAACTTAATCCCCGAAAAGAAATCTCTTGTCGCTGAAGTAATTGATAAATATTCCGCGGTTGCTACCTGTTATCAATCATGGACGGTCCGGAGTTTTTCTTCACCTCAGCCTAGTCGAACATTTTACCTGATTTGACGCGGATCTGCTTTAATCTACTGGTTACTGATAGCCGATAATAAACAGCTTACTCACCACTCGTGATTATAGACGGACAGGAAGACCATGTTTTGATTTACATATTAGAAACGAAACTACGGCGGGTTTTCTGTTTAGATTTCAGCGGAGTCTCCCACCATTATATTAGGCGACTTTTATAGAACTGGGGTCACTCCACACACCAGAGTGTTGTCATGGAGACGCGGTGCAAAGGCGAATTAATTAAGAGTGGTGGACCGTGGATGAAGTAATCTGTTCGCAGTAATCCCACGCTTAGTAGCCAGCGGCCATTTTCGGTCAGGTAATGGACTGCTTGGCTTCCCAGTGATAGGAATGCAGCTCCTAAATTTCGACTATTGTCAGCCCGAAGACAGATGGCGCTGGCGAAGTGAGAAAATGCTTGGCCGCCGCGACACCTAGTGTCATTTATCTGCAGGTCCAGAGATGTCGAGTCCGGCACGCAAAGTGACAGGCGCGGTAATGGGCTCAACATCTCACGACAAAGGCAGATTAGAAAACCAACATGCAGAGCCAATCAATCAACAAATGGACGGGTTGCTCACTAATGACCCTTTGCGCATGAACTTCACTTCAGATCAAAGTATTGGCCGTCAGTTTATTAGTATCAATCGCAGGGGCAGATGTCCGTAGACTTAAACACATCTGTGCTTCCAACCTTACTTCGGATAATATAATCAACCTAAGAAAACCGTTACTGGTTTATCCAGAGAGAGAGAGAGAGAGAGAGAAGGGAGTTGGTTTAAAGCGGTTGCTTTCCAAAGCAGTCTAAACTTAGTTTTTGCCCACTGATTGCCCCACAATGCGGCGCTACGTAGACTTACGGTCAGATCCTGATCATCGCCGAATGCTTCCGAACGTCTAGCTATCAAGTCAGTATAGCAGATGAAGTAAAGTGCTCGAAGAAAATGAAATGAATGATGCAAAACTTTTAGTTCTGGATCTGCTTTTGAAAGTTGGCAGATTTTACAAACTTCTACTCGTGAGCTTTCGTGGCGCTGTAGTGTGGAAGGATTTTCTAATTGTTTGCAGAGAAAGTCGAAGTTCAGGTCATACGGATAGCCGCCGGCTTCACTAATCTTCCATTTCTGCACACATTACTCTATTTTATTTATGTTTGAAAGCTGACAAATGCATCAGCTGATTTAAAGCGCCCACTTAGAGAAGCTGGCGAACAAGAGGTTGTCTCACATACAACAAATGGCCTTTAAACCTGAGGTCTGAAGTCATCTTCTGCATCGCAAACTTAGGTTAAAAAACAAACAAACCCCGAGTATTTTCTGGTTAAATAAATATGTTGCAGCTTAAAATATTTGTGGTCTACTTGCGTTTTTTAAAAAAAACCCTGATCTGTAATAATTATTTTAGATTCTTAAATATTGTTGTTAGTTAAGATCGTGTTTTTTAAAAAAAACCTTTTGCGTTCTTTTGGCGGGCAGCATAAAAACACGCACAACAAAAGGTTGATCTTTTGGCGCACGTGGGAAATCGAGCATCGGCCTAATAAGCAAATTTGACCAGAAGAGACTTTGTGTAGACAGATGACTCTCACCAGCGGCTGTTTATGACAACAACCGTCATATATCCGAGAACCGCAGAAGTCTGGATCACGGGAATAGTCTCCCCCATTCCCCTGTCGGGCGGGTTGTCGTGTCCAGGGGAATTAACTCTCCTCCTCTCACCGACTAAACAGATTGAAAGCTGACAAATAAAACAAATGCAGCGGAGAATCTGTCGTCGGAGTAGCGTTGAAAAAAATTAATTTAAAATAGACAACTGGAATTTTACCGGAAATGGAAAAAAAGGGAGGAGAGGAAGACCGGCAAAATAACTTGGCCGGTAGTAGATTGAATAAATCATCCTTAAGGAGCGAGAGAGCTACAAGGTTTTGCTTTTTAAAAATTATGAATTCGAATTACTTCGAGTTTCGTCCAAAACGTGCGGCATCCCTCGGACATCTCTGTCAGGGTGCAGAGCTGAATGAATACCTAAACGCAACAAGGGCACGGACGACGCGTGGTTGGTTGGACAAAGGGGTAGCGGGGAATACAGGCCCCCCCCCGAAAGATCCTTTGGTTGACGTAAAACGACAGTGCAACAGCGAACGGAGAGACTGTCGTTAGTCAGGGCCCGTTCATGTGGTTTGTGCAGGATCTTACGACGGGACGGGACGGGACTGGAGCTCTTTCCGCTTAGGAGTCACGTTCGGTCGGGCAGGCTAGGGGACGCGTACTGAGCGAATATATACGTTGTGAATGGGTAAACAGTTAGTTCATTTGCTTTTTGCTGTCCTGGGAAATGATGATTAGAGGACGATTCCGTGCCGACCAACCAGCTGGCGCGAAAATTAAACACGTGCTTACAGCGTGGACATGTACAGAAGACACTGGCAATGTGCAGTGCTGTCCAGTTCGAGTTATTGAGTAAGCCACTGTTTAGGATGAGCCAGCCAATCGGAAACCACTACTAGCCGTAACCAAAAGATGGCGATACCTGTAAAAACTTGCTTATATCATAAAATTCCGCGTCATAGTTGTGCGTAGTGTTGAATAGCGTTTCGTTGTGGATCGTAATTAAACAGAACTGCGTGCCTACACGTGGGTTTTGACATCACTACTTCTAATACTCTCCCTTTAAAAGCACACAAGGGCAGGCATCATACTCTTGACATTCGAATAATTAATTATTTCTTGTAATTTATTTGATAATTAGTAGATTAACAAACTTGGCGTTAAAACCAGATGTTAAGTATAGCGATATATGCTAAAGCCGTGAGGGTTTTTCAGTTTCTTTAAGGCTTTACGGTGGAAATAATCCGTTACAACGTTAATCCACGCCCCCCCCTCTCGTTTTTAGTTTGATGTCGCTTTGGTGTAAGCGAAATTATTTGATTATTCACAGGATGTAACCGAGCGTCAGAAAACCGTTGCCTTTTGGGTATTCAGACTTTGAAGATGTTTCAGAACAAAATGTCGTAAAAGTAAGCTAGGAGAAAATAAATATAAATAATGGGTGAGGATAATCACACCAGGGGATATTTTACAGACCGTGGAAATCTCGACGTTTTATGCAAGCAGGCCATTACTGTCTCGCAGAAAGTTTCCAAAGAGGATCAATATGGAGATTAATAGCGACATGGAAATCGCCTCAAAGACGCGTTCGTTTATGTCAGTGGCTGCTCGAGTTTAGCGAGGTTTTCTATAGAAACTCGCGGCCCGACCACCAGACGCGTGAACCGAAGTTTCTATTAACCCGCTACTCATCTGCATATTTATGAAGTTCCCAGAAAAAAAAGCAGCTGGAAACGTAATTAACTCGGGACTGTAATATATCATCACCGTCCTTTTTTGTCTTGAGCCAGGCTGCGGACTAAAGAAGCGCTTTTGGCTCGGATATTCCCCACGATTCGGGAACAAACAAACAACACGTCCTGGCTGATACCTAGAGATAATGGTTTGCAAAATTAATTCCTACAACCCGCTAAAAAAATTTAAAGGTCAAAAATTCTCATTTCACATTCTCACCCCCCCCCACCACCAGATAATAAAATCCGAATAAATCAATATATATTTTGACAGACTTCCAAAAAAAAAAAAAGTAATAAATTAATGTTACATGATTAACATATTCTATAAACATATATTAAAATACAAAAACACGCTGACCATAAGACCAAATATTTAACCTTAGTGATTAATCATTCCGTTATTAGTAAATCTGCACCTCAAGAAGATGAATGAATCTAATTTTCAAATGAATTTTTGCTTTTCCAAAATATTGCAAAATTTGTTAAATTTTTTAAAATCAAATTTTAAATCAATTTCATATTGAACAGGTACCTACGTTCTAAATATTATTGATCATTTACTGCCAATTAAGAACACCCAAGTTATTGCCCAGAGTGCGGGGCGGGAGGGCATTCCGGCCCAGGCCGGCCTCACGCCCCAATCCACCCTTTCGCGAAACCCACAAGCCGAGCTAGTTCAGGAGTATTTAGTCTGCAACGCGTGTGCGAGCTGTGGTTTACGGAGGCGAGTTCTTCGAGTCGGAAACGTTTGAATTGGCGTTTTGTTTTAAAAAAAAAAAACCAGAAAGAAGAGAAAAGCGAGCCGGACACGAACAGACTTCAGCAAACCGTGTCGTCGCCGTCGAGTGCGTAGGTAGGCGCCTGTGTTTGGCACGGACATAAGCCCGACACGACTGCGACAAAACCTTTCTGGGCATCCGGGAAAGAAACCGGGTCGCCCCCTGGTGGTGGTGGTGGTGGTGTGTGTGTGTGGGGGGGAGGACCCCCCCAAAAAACAACAACAACTTACGCAGGAGAGTCGACATTCGAGAAGAGGCTAGGTACGCTAGTGGCTAAGCACAGCTGCCGACATGACAAGCGGTCGGTTGGCTCCACAGGATCACGGTGTCCGCCCGATCAATGGGCCGAGCACGGTAGGATAAACCTATCTGGCACGAGTCGGCCTGTCCATCCATCTTCCCAGACGCGGATTCATCATCTACGGCGGCGGGGAAAAAAAAGGCTATAAAGTTGCTGGAGTTCGCGGAACAAAGCCAAAATGTATAAATCAAGGACCGGTTTTGGTTTGCAGAGATATATATATATATGTATGTATCTCTATCTGCTGGTGGTAAGTTCGGGGTGGGGAGGCAGTCCCAAAAATTAAAATTCCGGTGTCTTCGTTTCGCTTGCGTAAATTCTAGTTTTAAATGACGCATTAGCGCAATTACGCAAGACAGATGTTAGCGTCAGAGCTGGTTATGTATGGCCGGCCGCCAGTTGTAGCGAGCTTTGTTTACCCTGCTGACTGAAGAGCAGCAAGCAGTTCTGCTTATTGACTTTTATCGGGGTACAAATTATATTTAAAAAAAAAAACCAACAATTAATGCCCCGTAGTTTTTGTTTGTTTTTTTTTACTTAAAACCGCTTTCTTCCCTTTTTCCCTAATCGGCGCGACCAAGTTTCAGTCAAACTGCCTCCTGCCACCACCCCCCCCAACTATTCACGTGCAGAGAACGAGGGGCGGGGGAATAAATCAGCGGTCGCATCTTCGTAACAGATTCGCTTCGTTCCCCCCCCCTTTTCCTGGCCGATAAAGGTTTTCCTTAAATCCAAGATGGCGACCAAACGCTTTAGTGAAGACCCGAACGAATAAAGCGCCACTACTTCGCTGAGCGGAAGCTGGGAGAGTTAAAAAATTTTTGTGTTGAGGAAGAAAGATTTAGGGGGACACCAGAGAAGGTTAAAGAAAGGGGCTTTATGTACATTTGCGAACTTAAATTAAAGGACGGTTAGAGTGTTTAGCAAATTTAAACGAATCTGGAAGAAAGTAAATTCCAAATTTAAACAGTTTGGCGCGTTCTATTACGCCCTGGATTTAATTTTACGGTTATTATTATTATTATTATTATTATTATTATTATTATTATTATTATTATTATTATTATTAGTTTGAAAACATTGGTTATTTGTTTTCTTAAATCTATGGAAAACTGTCGCTCGGTTTAAAGTTCGTTTTTTCCCTTGTGTAGGAAACTCAGAATAATGAGGAGAAATCGAGGGAATTCGCTCGGTGGGAACTTTCTGTGAGTGCTCGCTAATATTCACACAAATTACAGACAAGGATATCCAGCCACGCATATAATTATCATGGGAAGATGTTCGCAAACACGAGGAGACAGACACGCGCGTGTCGCAGTTCTGTTATTGCGTTTTGAAAATTGATAAACGTTCGCTGGTTTTATGCGATGGGGAAATTTTACCGTGAACCGGAGAAGTTCTCAAGAGCGAAAATGTTGATGCTGACTGTTTTTTTTTGTTGTTGTTGTTTTGTAACGCATTATTCTGTGCGCCTGCTGACGGTAATAGAATGAGTTGACTTGCAAAAACAGCCTGATGAAATGAGAAAGTGTTGGGGGGGGAGGAGAAAGAAGGGTGTGTGTGGGGGGGGGGCTTTAATGTAGTTCTGATTAAAGGGCATGGTTGTTGTTGGCGTGGAAAGATAAAAAGAAATAAATGTGTTTCTAACACGGCGCAACTTTCGGTCATTAATCAGCGCTTCTGATGTTTTTTTTTTCTGACCAGCCAGAATATGGGGGCATTCGAGAAAAGTCGACTGGGGGATACCTGGCCGACTACTGAAATAAATTCAGAAACGAAACACCTAGAGGAGGGGGAGGGGGGAGATGGAGAGATGGAGAGAGAGAGAGAGAGAGAGAGATGAGAGAGAGAGATGGAGAGAGAGAGAGAGAGAGAGATGGAGAGAGATGGAGAGAGAGAGAGAGAGAGAGAGAGAGAGAGAGATGGAGAGAGATGGAGAGAGAGAGATGGAGAGAGAGAGAGAGAGAGAGAGAGAGAGAGAGAGAGAGAGAGAGAGAGAGAGAGCTGCACAGCAGCTCTCGATCCGATACTTTGGTTTACAGTGGTTTTCAGATGTTCTTAGTAACCTCGAAACCAACAATTACTGAAGGGAATTTAAAGCTTAACTTAAATTCGATATTTAGTAAAAATCTGTCTAATGATCAACTAGTTCCATTTCTGCAATTCACCTAAGAAGAAAAGCTTTTCAAATTTGTTTTTATAAAAAGTCTACATGTTTGTAATACAGTCTGTAAAATCTTGTAAGCTTCTGTTTGTACTGCATCCTGAGAACAGCTGCTTAATTTATAGTCGGATAGAAATATTCACCTGTTTACTCAAATGTTTTCCGACCAGTTCGGACTTGGCTAACATATTTTATTAATTTAACGATGTAGGCAGCTTAGACACGCCCCGGCGAGAATTCAAGTAATGAAATATGTTAGTGATTCAGCTCGTTGAATCTTCTTGGACCTTCAAGTACGTACACCAGTCCATCTTGGGCCATAAACGCCTTGATTCAGTGTTGATAACACTGGTCAACACAAGTTTTGCTGACTTATATCTGAGACTTGTTTCTGACTAATTTTGGGGCGCTGAACTCAAATTTCGCATTGGTTTTTGCCTATCGCATCAAGTTTTTGCTCTACAGCATACCTCCATTACCGATCAATCACCATAAAAAAGTACCCGATTACGATGATTTCCACAATCACCTCAATCCTATTCTTATTTTATTTAGAATACCATTCCAACAAACAATACCATGAATCAATTTTGAGATTAACAAATATATTGGTTAACTATGACATATCAAGTCAAAATATCGAAATAGAAAAATATAAATCGATGCTAGAATTGAATGAATTTTAGTCAAAAATGAGCATAAACTAATCCAGAATATTCTTATCATTTCATTTAGAATACCGTACAAACAAGACAATGACAGACTTGGGTTTATTTAGATTAACTGATATCAGTAAATGACACATTCTTCCTTCGTGGATTAAATTTTCGTTTGTAGGCTTTTCTGGAGTGCTTCATTTCCAGACAGTCTCATTTAATACTCCAATAGTAGTCGACCATCATGTGAGTATCCTACCTTCCTTGGTATCGCTCCTCCATAGCTTGTATATCTTGACGGAACCTTTCACCTCGCCCATCACTTACGTCACCTAGACTTTCAGTAAATTTATCAAGATGACTGATTGAGGAAATGAACTTTTATGTTCATGTTGCGACCCAGACGATGAAAATTCTCAAGCAATGTTTGAATAATTTTCAGTTTTTTTGTTTCCCAGGAAATTTTTCACAACAGCCATGAAAGAATTCCAAGCTCTTTCCTCCATATCATTCATGGAGCTTGTGAAATGTTGATCATCTCTCATCAGTTTTCTGATTTGTGGCTCATCAAACACACCAGCTTTTATTTTTCATAACTGAGGCTAGGAAATGTTGTGCATATGTACTTAAAACAGTCACCTTCTATACTCAGAGCTTTAACATACTGCTTCATTAGACCCAGTTTGATGTGGAGAAGAGGAAAGATGATTTTTACCTGATCTATTAGTGGTTGGTTTTTGATATTTGGTTCTCCGACATTTAAGCATGTTCTCACCAGCCAGTTCTTCTGAGTCCAATGCTTGTCCTTAGCTCTACCATCCCAGAGGCACAAGAAACATGGACATTTCCTGTATCCTTCTTGTTGGCCAAGTAAAAAGTTAACTATTCTAAGATCCTGTAGAACAAAAGCTTGACGTGATAGGCAAAAACCGATTTTATTTTTGAAATCAGCACCCCAAAATTAGTTTAAAACAAGTTGTCAGATCTTAGTCAGCAGATAAAAAAGAAAAAAAACAGGTTGGCCAGTGTAAGGAACTCACATCGGACCCAACACAAACACAGGGGAGATGCGTTGTCTGACTAGAGTTTGTTTGATCAATCAAAAATGTTTGTGTGAAAAGCACGAGAAAGACGGATTAAGTCTGGCGAGCCAAATCTTTCTAAATAATAAATAAATAAAAATAATAATAAGTAACTTGGAGTATTGCCTCTAACCTCTGTGCTGCATTCCAAAAGGAATTTATTAAGTCGACTCGACAATCGACGCTATTAACACTTCGCCGCGGACTGGTAATTACCGATGCAAAGGGTAAATAACTCTGTGTCAGGCCATGACTGGCTGACGCTATCGGAGTTCGCTGTGTGGGGTTTGATGAAATGGCTGTTGAATGTCTGTCATGAGCGAACTTTTAAATCCAACAATTCCTAGCTGAAAAGGCCGGAAGTAAATTTCCCATTCCCACATGCATAGAATCACAAGACAAAGTCTATTGGCTATGAAACTATAGCTTCTGCCTAATTTTCATTCTCACCGTGACCGCAGAACTTACACACATCTCTCTCTCTCTCTCTCTCTCTCTCTCTCTCTCTCTCTCTCTCTCTCTGTACTCAAATGTTCCATATATTATATTCATTTTTTTAAAATTCCGAAAATCAAACCCAAAGGTCAACCATTTTTCTCTGTTTTCCAATGGTAACTAACGCTCTCTCATTTCTTGCTTTAAATGGATTGAATATTGCGTACACGTGATTAAATTGGAGTTTAATTGTCATATTTTACACGATGAATCATACGTAATTAGATTTATATAAAGATATCGATTTAACTTAATAAAGAAAGAAAAATCAATTTCAGAGAAGTTTTAGCATGCTAAAATTGTAAATTGCGAAAAGAAGTCTGCATCTGAACTGTGTTTGAGTAATGCGCGTATTATTTATTCTATCTTCCTGGTGTTTTTTGTGAATATGGTCCACGAAACCCGCGTTTCTCTGAAATCTGTTGGATTTTCTACCATAGCAAAATCAGAATAAACTTCATTGTTTGGCTAGTCTAACAAATAAGTCACTCTCGTGCCATAGTTTTTCGCGATCTCTTCAGCATTCGGCCGCGCGGATGTCCTTCCAAATCTATGAACGAAAAGTTGTAGTCAGGATTTTTTTGGGTACACATGGCGGAGGTGCGGTCTGCGGGTAACTTTTGACTGACTCGCACCTCGCCCACCTATCAGGAGCCCCAAACCATACTTCGGTAACTACTTCGCTTGGTCACCGAAGCTAATACTTGACGCCTCCGCTGTGAGATGTTCTTAGACACCGGAAATAGGTTCACGCTGGGAAGAAAAATAATAAAAACAACGATACTGTTTGAAAATGAATATAATCATCAGGCCCGAGAAGGACTGATACATAGGCTGTCAAATCAGAAATATTGATTACTAATTTTTCAGTTTGTTATATTTTTTTTAAAAAAAAATAATAAACTGCATGAAGTTTTCATCATTAATATTAGAATGCATTACTGCTGGAGATCTGGTTAGTAACCGGAATTTCAGAAGTCGAATATCGACTAAGTGACACGATAGTGATGTAATACCAGGCTTTATTTACTTCGCCTACTTGCAGATGACGAAGAAGCGGGGATTAATTATGAAAAATAGCGTGCAGCTTTATCGTCAACGATGGGTTCGGTGAAATTAGAGGTGGTTCTAAAACTTACGGTGGTAATGGTAATGGTGATCTCGCTTTTGGCGCTGTTGGAGTACCCAGGGATGTAGATGAAGGTAAGGTTGCAATAAGTTCGGCAGTTTGGTGGCAGTGGCGTCATTTGCGCGTGACTCGGTGACTCGGCGAATGTTGAGTGACAGTGTGACAGATGTCCTGCGGCGGTGGTTCTGCCAGTGGCACGCACCAGCCTGCTGATGACGACGGTGCGTACCATTTTCGGATCACTCAGCACCCCGGGACGCTGCCTTCGGTTTTCGACAGTAGTCCCCCTAATGGCGATACATCGCCCAGCGACAGCGCAATTCTTTCGAACGAGAAGGCGTAGTAGCCATTCGTAAACGGCGGACCTTTTCGCTTTGCGGAGAATACCCAGTTACCAAGGCAGCAAGAAGCCCTTAGTGAAGCAGCAATAGACAGGGGACAGGCAGGCACCGGTTGATTAATTTACCTTTAAGTCTGTTTGTTTAGGTGACTCCCGCCGTCTCTGTAATAGAGATATTTGCGGGGGGGGGTTGAAAATATATTTCGACTCTGTTGCTGACGGTGGTTGGGCAGAGTGTTGTGCCGTAGTCGGGACCGGGCGCGATGTCGTTATTGAGCGCGCAACGATCGTAATATTTGCCGAAGAGCGAGTTTGAAGCGTTCGGCGCAGAAAGCCAGCCGGCCTGATTCGATAGAGCCCCCACCCCGGTATCTCCCATCAACGTCCCTCCCTCGTCCGCCGACCCGTTATCTCCGTCCATTGATGCCTCTGTCGGCGAATCACAAAATCAATATCGGAATACCGCCATAATGAAGTCAAGCGGCGAAGCCCGACACCAACCCATGAATTATTTAATCTAACTAAACGAGAAGAACACCGACTGGGAGTCGGGGGGAGGGATTGGGGAGGGGGTAACCCATCCCGCAATTAAAAAAAAAAAAAAAAAAACGATTCCGTGACACCGCCAAAACTAAGAAGGGGGCGGGCGGGTCAACGCTCGGCCGGAAGTAGACAAATGGCGGCGAGTAAATAACTGTCTCTTTGGAGTATTGTGCCGACGGACGGTGCCGTGGCATCAGTGCCCGACCAGCGCCACCACGAGGACAGCTAGCTAACCAGCGAGCCGTGACGAAGGGACGGCGCTATGACTCAGAGGAAAATAAATACGAATGGTCGCGTCGCGATCCCCTGACGAAATTCCAGCCTAACGGCCTGGACACCGTTTTTCACCTACCAGTTGAAAGGTTGACGTAACTAATAATTGCACAGAGTGGAGTCTGAATAAAATTCGTCACTTCTATTTGTGCATTTACAAAAAAAAAAAAAAAGAATTATTTTCTTTTGATTTTTGATTTCGCTGTTTCACTCGGCAGTGTCGCTAAACCCCTGACCTTACTGGAGTCACAAAGCACCTGGTGGCAGCATACGGAACTAAAGCGATGCTAGTCAACTATGCGCACATGCGATAAACTCGCTGACCTCCTCCAACCACAGAAAGCGTGGTGCAATAACCAAGAATGCGGCTAACACTGTGAAATATCTCCCCTAAAACTGATTAATAATATATTTTTTTTTTAAGGTTCAAATTTAAATCAGCTTAAACTAAATAAACTGCCGACACGTAACCTGTCTACAGTGAAGCATTAATGGAATGATTAACCCTATGAACTTGAGTGAGAAACGCTAGCTTTCCCCAGACCTATTGTCTTTTGCTTTGATGGTCAGCACGAATGTTTCTTTGTCGGTTCTTGTAAAATTGTGTTTAATTAATTTTTATTTTTTAATCACGAACTGAAGGTTTTGAAGGATCGGTCGAGTCTGTCAGTAGGCTGATTTAGTCTCCTCCATAAATGAACGCTTCAGACGTGCCTACTCGATGCCGAACCTCTCTTTTCAAGAAGACCACAAACTCTATCGAGCGCGTCTCACAGTTTTGCCAAGTGGCGTCCGGTACACGATGCTCTCATAGTTTCTGCCGTCTTTCCAAAATGGATCCAAAACACAGAATTGCGGTCTTCGAGCTCTCAACCTGAAAATATCTGATTAATTATTTTTTCACATACATGTGACTAGGAATACTAACTGTTCGATGCGACAAATTATTCGAAGAACGGAATTACAGCCAAGAGCGAAATTTACAAAATCATTCCTCAAGCAAGTTTCGCCAGAAGCCGCTCTTCCGGTTATCTGACTCTATCCTGCTTTTATGTCTACTCGACAGATAACTCGTATGTGTGCTAAAACAAGCAAACAAAAAATGGCAGAATCTTTCAATACTCCAGTAGTTTCACGGTTTTAATGCTGATCAATTTTGTTCTAAATTTGTTTTCTTTTTATTACGCATCAGCCCATCAACAAATTTTTCTCACTTTTTTTTTTTTTTTTGTCGTTTAAAGTCTAAAATACGAATTTTAGGAGGTGAAAACTGCGCTATTCAAATGTGTAGGAGTAAAATCTTCGTCTTCACGCTTTGGATCGGAGGCTAATTAATCTCGGTTCTATCTAATTTTTTATTTAAAATTTTTTTTGAAAAATAAATAGAAATAGTTAATTAAATTTAAAATTAAAGTGTGATCGAGGCTTTAAAAAAGTATTCTTAAAACGTTTAATTTTTTTTTTTTAAAAGAAAGGAAAAACAACAAGAACAAATCTCGCGTGAAAGACAGATGACGCGCGGAGTCGTGTGAACGGGGGTCGCTTAGGTGACGACCATTGTTAGGCTTGTAGACAGCACGACGAGTGAGAGACGAAGACCAGCTGGTCCCACGCTTCTCCCCCCCCCCACCCCAACAAACGTTACCGATATTAAAAACAGAGACAGGGTCTCACTCACTACGTTCTGTCCCTATCAATCTGTTTTATGGTAAGTCTTTCCCCGATGTATTCTAATCCAGAGACGTATGAATTTACATGGGATCACTACTGAATATATCATGTATTGGTTTATTTCCTACGTCTTTTATACTGAAAACACATAAAGATGACTACTTTCCGTCCAGTGTAGCAATATTAGATAGGAGGGAACTTGCGCATTTTAAACTCAGCTAAAGAAGGTAAGGCTGAGAATTCTATTGGAGAATATGGGTAGCGGCTGAAGACCTGCCATTGTTTAACAACCGACTGCAATAATTCAAAAGAATTAGTTTCGGGTGTACAGCTGTTTGCTTGTTTCTTTCATTTATTGGTCGGCTGCACTTGTTCGCGGCGAGGCCGCGTAGAGTTCAAACCGACGTCTCTGTGAAGAGCTGGTATTATTCTTTTGTGGTGTGCATTCTTCCAACAGGGTGGCGGCGTGGTGGCTCAGTGGTTAGCCTACTGGACTGTCAGGGTCGAGAGTTCGGTTTGGCGTGGCGTGGTGGCCCAGTGGTTAGCCTACTGGACTGTCAGGGTCGAGAGTTCGGTTTGGCGTGGCGTGGTGGCCCAATGGTTAGCCTACTGGACTGTCATGGTCGAGAGTTCGGTTTTGAGTGGCGTGGTTCCTTCTTAGTCCATCTTGGCTTGGGTCATGAATGGACGATTCGAGGATGGCACGTGATGATGATTCCATCACCGGAAGCGGGAAAGGCCGAGACCGAGTACACCGAAACTGGCAGCAGCGGCGGCATGGTCTCGCAGAAATAACAACATCACTTTCATTTTATTCAGAGAACAGAATATAAAATCAGAGCAAAAAAAAATCAGCAGATATTAATTATTAATTTATTTATGGAAAAAATTGTTCCGCCTCTGTAAGTATTATAAAAGTTTTATGCTGTTTTTAAATTTTATTTTACTTAATTATTATCAAATTTTAACCCGGGACCTCTCGGTTGTCGCGTCACTGGCGATAGAATATCACCCGGGTCTCTCGTTCGCCATGTTTATTTTGCCTGCCTGATCATCGGAGGTGGTGCGTGGCGGTTGTTGGTATTCGCTGTCGCCAAGGACGCATCAGTCTGATACATGAACTTAGGTCAGAATGGAGATATGCGATGGCGCCTGCCGATCTTGTTTCTTCTCTTTCCCATGACGATCCTCTTCCCAACGATGATGCTGGGCTAAATTTTCTGACCTTATTGATGACGATGCTGTGGACACCTTCAGTGATGTGCAGAAAGGAGTGCACGAGTGCACCGCCGCCACCACCACCCATTGCATTAGTACCAGGTCTCTTTGCATAATTTTTTAATTTCACAGTTGTTGTCACAAACATCGACCATTTGCATCGAAAGTTTCTTCTGAACTTAACTATATACAGTTTACCTGGTATATAAACGCGTTATTCCGTCTATTTTTGGCCGCACTGGTCCTGGTTGAACTACAGAGCCAATTTTGACCAATCAGATTTGTTGTGAGGGGTGAATGGGTTTGTTTTCTCCGACGTCCGCACAAGTGATTGGAATTTTAACAGATAGGAAATTCACCACAAAGGGAGAAAGAGGAGCGAGTACTTTAAGCAATCCAGGGGTTCTCCTCGTGGCGCTATCAGAATCGCAAACCGTGTGCCAGGAAAACAACTGGAAAAAGTGAAGTCGTGTAGCATTCTCGAGAAGCACAGCGCAGCAGGCATCATTCAGTATGGCGTCTTTCCTAGATACCCTCTGCAAGCAGACCGCCGCCGTCTGAGCTAAGCTCGCGAAACAAGTTCATACCTGTTGTGGGGATGGAAGCGAGGCGAGGTAGGGGTCGACAACCGTGAAGTGATGACCGCTTTCCGTCGGTCTGCGTGGCCCCAAGGTTCGCAAGAGCCCTCACTCGTGAAAAAGCAGCGGTGGAATTTTATGGAGCAGGCGGGGCGCCAGAGGCACTGAAGCATGAACGACAGGTAGCCCACCATTTTCAGAGAGGAGAGCATGTTTAATATCAGTAACCATGTGGGGGACTTGTTCATGCTTCGTCGGTTAGGTGAGGAGAACCGACCAGGGTCCCCAAGGTTAAGCATCCCACAGCCGTCGTGGTAGGGCATGCATGTCTGCATTTAGGTTAATTCAGCTGCATATGACTGAAGGCTGGACGCAAGCACCCAAATATATTGATGTCCTGCAGCATCGATTGTCCCACCCCCCTCCCAGAACCGATCTGGCGGCTTCAAGATGCGCGCGCAGTGCAGCAGGCACGAAGAGCCCGTGGCACAGCGCCTGGACCACTGACCTGCACAGAGTTCTCATCTTAATCCGACCGGAATCCCATGACACCGAGGCCGGGCACATGCAAAAAAGAAAAAGAAAACAAACAAAAACAAGACTAAATTTGAACTTATGGAAGCTGTAGTCCGTGTTTCGAACCATCTAATCACATCCACGAACTCGCGTTGCCTAGTCGAAAGTATGCGCAAGCGCAGTGAACTGGTTATTCAAAACTACGGATCTCCAACAAAGTGGTGAGTTAAACACCTATTTTTTTTTTCTTTTCTTTTCTGCGAGGATTTTTGCACGATTTCATCTGTTTTGCATCAGGGTATATTCTGTTTCACACAGCCTCTGGAGCCTTGTAATAGCAGTCGTGCCTTTAATGCTAAATCAGCCGTCGTCGGTAATGAATTACCGCCCCTCCGGAAATGCGATGTCACAACGGATGTGTTTCTGCAATGCATTCGAATAGCGGACCATTTCTGCCTCAGCTTGATATCTTGTGTACGTCCGCAGCTCTATTGCGTAAGGAAATATGCCACTCTGTATGTCAGATCTTACCTTCCTGCAGGACTGGTGCATTCTGGTTTTTTTATTCTGTCGAGGCGGGATAAGGTTGAGGAAGCGCCTGAACTTTCTGCCAGGATTCGTTAAAATTTCTAAATATGTAACGTTACTGGCTGGCAGACACCAAAAGCGAGTTCATTAGTAACTTGATTTCGACGCCTGTAGTCTTCCGATACAGCTGAGTGCTGCCAGTGTCTGATGGGCAGTCAGTGTTAACAGCTCAAATAAAGTAGCGAAAATTTTATTTCGCCTACTGGACGAGATTCGCTTAACACTGAGCACAGCGCATGCTCACGATCCGAATATACTAGGGGCGTTCAAATGGAAGACGGCCGAATACCAGTACGACGATGCTATTTCAACCCAGGTTTCATTCGAAAGCCTCTAGTAAATATGTGGGAGCGTTTGCATCGTCAGCTGAGAGAAACCCATCCAACTTCCACCGGTGTGAGGGGATTAAAGGAAGCCCTCGCACGGATGTGGGGAGGGGACCCGGCCGGACCAGACCGTGAAAGAGAAGCTTTCCGATTCAATACTAAACTGGGGCAATGGGAGGTTCTTCGAGTTGCAAAATCGAAGTATTAACAAAAAAACAAAAAAAAAATTGCAATAACAAGATGCTGCCAAATTATTATGGCGGGGAACTGTATCGAAATAATTTTGCTAAAAAAGGGAACAGCGAGAGATTAAGCCGACTACTGCCGTCGACAGCCAAGATTTGTTCTATTCTTCTTCTTCTTCTTTTCTTTTTTTTTACTGATGAGTCGTTTCCACGTTAATGACTCGCAGTATTTTAAAACTGTACTTTAATAACTCCAGGAAACCTCCGCTGTTAGCTTAATCTTCTGCTAAAAAACCTGGAGGCACTCGACTGAAACCGCGCCAAGCTCTTTCTTTGATGTAGACTCTCTATGCCTGAAAAGCAAGTTTAAGATATAGTGAAAGTAGACGCCTGTCTTTGTTTGACAATCTGGCTAATTACTCCTCGCGTTTCTAAATTAAAAAAAAAAAATGTCCTTTTAAAATTATAAAATCAGCGACTCGGATGCAAGGGAAGCCATTTTGTTTTTTTTTTTGTTAAAGGAAAGAGTAATTTCTTCTCTTTTTAGTGATACGATATTGTCCAGGTCTATTAAATAACCCGGAGTAAGAAGCAGTATTTGGAAAATAATTAAGAATAAACGTGTATTTTTGTCACGAAGTAACACCTACACTAACGGATGGCAAGTACCAAATTCGCACAGTAACGACGTCTATTGCTCACATGTCATCGTTATCCATTCCGTCACGGGTTCTCTCTCTCTCTCTCCATCTATCTCTCTCTCTCTCCTCTCTCTCTCTCTCTCTCTCTCTCTCTCTCTCCCCTCTCTCTCTCTCTCTCCCCATCTCTCTCTCTCTCTCTCTCTCTCCCCATCTCTCTCTCTCTCTCTCTCTCTCTCTCTCTCTCTCTTCTAACAACATTATTGCTCGTGATATCGTCATCGCTCCATGTCTCTCACTAGTCCGCACCCCGCTACGCTGAAAGAATGCTGCAGCTTCTAGAACCTCAAAAAATGTGTAGACACTTTAAGTAAAGCCGTGATCGGATTATGGCAATGCAGTTTTTGTTGCTGCTTACCGCGTGGGCGTATAACAGAACAAAAGGAAATAGGAAACTTCTGCTTCGTTAGAAATACGGTTAATTTACAAAAGAGACGAAAGATAGTTTGTTTTTTCAAAAAGTCTGAAGAAAGAAGCAGGACTTTCGCTGGGCGTTTGAGATGAATACAAAGAAGGGGGGCGATACGAGAATCACTTAATTTTTAAATAATTCTAAGAGGATATTAAATGTATGTTATATATATATATACATATAAAAGCCCGACAGCGAAGAGAAAACGACGGTCGTGTCAAACAAAGCAAAGATTTCAGACAAGAGCATCAGAGGATATCGTGAAGTTCAAACGGCCATTTTCAATGGCGAATACCAGAAAGAAAAAAAAAATTATAATTTATCGATAAAGATTAAAGTCAAACTATCTTGGCTATTTGCAGATTAGGAGACAGAGGAAAAGCGTTCTTACTTCTTTTTTCTCTCGAATTTTTCATCTGAATCTTGGCTCGGTCGGCTGTTTGGGGCTGAATTGTTCGTTTTCAATTAAAAAAAGAACAAAAGGAGGAGAAAGAAACGGAAGAAAATGAACGAGGAACTGGAACGAATTTTATCGCTGAAATAGAAATTAGTTCACGCTATTTATTCTCTGCTCTCGTCACAATGGCTCTGGTAATTATTCTTTCTTTTTCCTTCCCATCTTGAACTCGAGAAGCTTTCTTTTATTGTGTACAACCTCGCTTCATTAGACCGGCCATGAAGGGAATGTTAGCGTAGATGGCGACCATTTTCCACGGGGCTTGTAGAGAGAGACGCAATGTGGTGCGGTACATCGGCTGGGGGTGGGTTACCGGAAGCGGTTTTTTTTTATGTTCATCCCAAGGGAACGCAACCTATTTCTATACCATGCTGGCTGAAATAAAACAATACTGGATCGATTTTAAAACGAAATACGTTCTTATCAATTTACTTCTGTTTCTTGAAGAATTTTCTAAAGAAGAACGTGTGAATGTACCATGATGGATATAACAGATCCATATTTATATATCAGGGCAGAATTACTGACCGTTCTTAAATCTATTACAAATGGAGATAAACAATGTAACACTACACTTGCATGCAAAGATCGCTCACACTCGGAAAATTCTGATATATGTATACTTTGGTCCGGGTCTTGTTTTGACAACGGCCAAGATGTCCTCTATTCACCACCACGAAACAATCAAAGAAACTGGATCATATGGTTTTTTTGGGGGGGTTTAGAAACCGTTTAAGGAAAGTCCAAAATTATTCCTTGAAAAGGAAGCCTCGTTTTCAGAACCAGACACCCGGATACTATACCCATTTTTCAAATAACTACACGTCAATAAATATAACGTGAGTAAAGCAGAAATCCGCTTCTCGAGAACTGTCTCGTGCAGATTGATCCTGACAAACCCTGGTTTTACTCTATCATATCGAGGAAGACTTTTTTTAAAAAAAAAAATCGGAGAACGTTGTTTACCAGAAAGAAACATATCTCATTAATTTAAGGTATTATTTCTATTGTGTAAAGTATTTCCTGATAAAAGGAAAACCTCTTTTCTTTGTATATAGAAGCTATTGTCTTAGAAGAACGGCTCCTTTTATAGAAATCCACACCTGGGGAAGCAATACAATGGCTATTATTACAGTCTCATCTATTTATGGCTTTACAAGTAACAAATGGCTATTATTATTATTATTATTATTATTATTATTATTATTATTATTATTATTATTATTATTATTATTATTATTATTATTATTATTATTATTATTATTATTATCGAAACGTCTAACTTGTGGCTTAAGGGATCCAGGATTGTTTTCATAAACTCGGTATAATAGTATATTGTATTATAGGAACAATCACTTATTTTAATAAGCATCCACAACGGATACTACTGTAGGAACATCTGAAATAGCTACTATTCTAGAGAAGTGGCATGGCTGTTTTGGCAAGAGAACTTTCTCCAGAATACAATTAGCATTACAAACTCAAGACTGATCTGACAGTCGAGCTGAAACCATTGGTTTCTATTTACGGGCCTTTTCTTGTGCTCCAAATAGTTTCGAAGTCAGACGCGAGCGATGAACGATCTTAAATTCTGATAGGTGGCAGGATGTCATGATCCGACAAGCGCTGGAAAGCACAACTTTTGCAGTTATCGTTAAAATCTAAATATACGCCCCTCTTGTCAGGTTTATCTCGCTCGTTCCTCTCTCCGTCGGTAGGCCGGTTAACGCCATCCAGCGGCGCGGGCTGAAGGTAAAGAGCAACAACAAGATCCAAGCCAGGTACATCCCGAAATAGCACTGTGCTGGCCGGTCTCTCTACCTCACATTTTCCTTTCCATCATCTCGGTTTTTTTAAAAAATTCATTTAGTATAAGCATAAAAATAAAATGCTTTTACCAAGTTCTATTTATGCCCATTAATTAAATGAGATCTTATTTATTAGTCTGGAGCTAATTTATCTCCAGCTGGCCGTTGGATAGCTAAAGCTCGTCGGGGTTTGAATAGTGAGCAGTAATAGGCAAACAAAGTGGTGTTTCGGACGATCGTTCGACACAAACAGTAAACGTTCGAGAAATATAAACAAACGAAAATCTCTCCAAATTTTAAATAAATCGTAATTTTAATAGGAAAAAAAACACAAACAAATTATAACTTAAATTTGAAGTATTACATTAAGATTTTATTTGGAAAATAAGAAATCTGAAAACTTGACTGCTATTTTAAAAGTGAAAATAGATTTTGTTTTATTATTATATAGTGGCTTTAATGGATTCTCTGTATGTGAAACACACATATACACACATATGTACACAAACACACACATACACACACATACCGCACAATGTCATTTGTATCTTGCTCATTCCTGAAGAATAGCCACTTAGACCCCATGAAATTCGTTGGGTGGCAATGTCCCTAATGGGGAACGTACTGGACGATCTTCCATACCTGACGAAGCCATGCGCAAACGCCATCAAAGTTTATATTTGACGAGAGCTTAATTTCACGGTCGGTAATCTTGCTGTTTGTTTTCAGTATCATGAAAATGTTTTTTTTTTCAAAATCTAATTCATGGTCTCAGCAACCAAACAAGGTTCTTGCTAAAATTGTATCTTAGTATGAATGCATTTTTAATAAATCGCAACGATTTAGAAGCATTAAACAAAGGGAGAGGGGGTGTACAGGAATTAAGTAACTGATACCACAGAACTGATGATCTAATGAGTTCATGCGTAGTCACGTAACCGCTACGTCAGAACTGATCTACGGAGGTCTCGCGTAGTCACGTAACCGCTACGTCAGAACTGATCTACTGAGGTCTCGCGTAGTCACGTAACAGCTACGTCACTACTTAGTTTGCATACCGTTACGTCACGCTACCTTATTCCTGAAAGGCGAACTGCTACAGCAGAGAAAATCTACTGTCATGGCCGACGTCTTCAAAATGAACAACTTTCGTCAACCGAAACAAAACGAACCGAATCCTTGAAGGATGTTTTGATTGGCGAAATCTTAGCTGGTGACGAACTCTTCCACTGGTTCCTGCTACAGGCGAGTGGACCGCTCTTGTCCATAATTACATTTGGTAATTGTTTATATATATTTATTTTTAAAAATGCCTACAAAGAATTCAAATTATTTCTTTTTTTATTAATTTTGCTTCGCTATGTCTACTTATTTCCAAACGACAACAAAATCGCTCGAGCAAACGCTTACTGAGGAATATTTATTAATTCGTTACTTCCGATCGATTTTCCCTCTTCCATTTAGCTCGGTGTTTCCACGTCAGGCGCAGACAAGCTGTACTCAACTCGTTGAGAATTCTACCGACAGGGGCGGGTAATTACGGCAGCTCGTTCAGTCTACATTCCATTTTTGATTTGCCAGGTTTTTGTTGTTGTTGTTTTTATTTTAAAAAAAAAACAAAACAATCTGCTGTTAATTCATTGAGAGGAAAGGGAATTAAAGGGTATTTGAAAGATTTTCTTACCCCTGTGTTGATTTACAATGAAATCTCCCTCAGTAAACCTTAAAGTTGCGTATCTAGAAAGAAAAAAATAAATAAATAAATAGAAATGGAAAGTAATGAAGAAAAATATTGTCACGCATATTGCCCTGGGGCTGCAGGATTCTTTACTGTTGACGAAAAGGTCAGCTCAGCGTCTCAATCTGTCCGTAACTTGCTAATGACCTGTCTCAGCATCTTTCTGAATTTTGCCAATGCGACCACTTTTTTCTCACTCAGCTGAAATATTTTTTAAGGTGTATTACGAAATAACACGAAAAAAGTATGCAATGTGTGGCGTGGTAACGGCGGGTACTGATGCATCACGACAGCCCCGCCTGCACTGTACACTGTGTGGGATCCAACAAGGGTTGCGGTCTGCAGCGACCTGCTAACTACTTATTAATGTAGTGTATCGGGGGCGCTGTTCGATCATCGAGAACTGGACGCAAGAAGCGCGATTAATGAATACTGCAGCTGTTTGATGAGACGTTTTCATTTAAATTCATAGGATGGAGTTACTTCGGGCATTTCCTATCATCTTGTTAGTAGGAAAAAGAACTATTTAAGAATTTCTTTACCCGTCTCCATTATCTCAGGATTTAGTCCTAAGAAGGACTGTTTTTGGGGGCTGCCCAAATGGCTTTAGCTAGATCTATTCGCTGGTTCTGCTACTAACACTAAGGTGATGATGATGTGTAGCAGACCTCGCTGTTTGTCGGTAATGCCGCGGTTATCGGTCGTCGCGAGTCCGAGGCGGCGCCGTCTTCCGGTTCTGCTAACCTGAGCAGAAATATGAGAGGAATGGTAATCGTGGCGTGGGGATGTTGGGGCGGCCAGCTGAGTGTGTCCGCATATCCCGCTCCGCGACAGCGGACACAAGAATTCTGTCGGTTTCTCGCGACCGTTCGCCGAAGCGGTTCCTGCAGGTCGGCCAGGCTCGAAAGGCAATTTTTTTTTCCAGCCCCTCTCCCCTCCAAGAAAACGTCTGAATGCGCTGAATCATTCTTCATCATCATTATTATTATTATTATTATTATTATTTTTTTTTTTTTTTTTTAAAGAACAGAGCATTTTCAGAACGCCGGAGAATTCGGTTAGTTCCCGGTCGGCTGCTTCGCCCCTTTTACGCTACCACGTGGGATAATTGCGTTCGGTCCAGCGGCGACAGCTGCGCGGTGGCTTTTCACTTTGTTCCCGAATTCCTCGGAGTTCACGGGCAGAGTTTCAGAACCGGTCCCGGAAGGAAGGACGGCGGGTTACTGACGTCACTCGCACGTGTCCGAGGAGATCTGGATTACGCTGATCGAGACGGAGGAATACTAATATTAAAATCAACAGAGAAATGGAAAATATTTTTTTAAAAAAAATCCAAACGCCGTTTATTCTATAATTACGAAGCATTATGAAGAATACGGTTTGTGCACGCACAATGTTACAGAAGAAAGGAAAAGGGAAGCGGGGAATTAAAGAGCTGTTGTTGTTGTTGTTGTTGTTATTTAAATCTGTAACCGCCGGAGTTTGTTTTTACATAAAAGATGGTTAACACTCCCTGTCCGCTGTGATAATTATCCTGGGACAAGGATGGAAAGAGGGGCAATGCGCTGGCTGGGACATGGAGACTATTTCCCCTCCCAGGACGGAGGGGGGCTCGATAATTCCGGTATCAAATATCGATCGGCCAGAATTTGTTAAACGTCACCAATGAGGGGGGAGCACTGACATTTAACTCTCTGTACTGACGTCATCTGTCTGTGTGTATTGACGTCATCTCTCTCTGTGTACTGACGTCATCATCATCTCTCTCTGTGTACTAACGTCATCTCTCTCTGTGTACTGACGTCATCCTCTCCCTCTCTCTCTCTCGCTCTTCTTTTTAGTCTCCTCCCTTCTCGAGAAAAGGAAGGGAATCGGATTAGCAGCGATTTTCTAACTGCGAGAAGTTCCACTATCTTCCGTCCACTCGAGCGGCCTGAGAAAGGACCCCCGTTACTACAACAACCACGGAGCGAGGAGATGATAAGAGGTCAACAAACCCGTGCCTTACGTATGATTCCGCCTTTCAAACAGAATTTGGAACAAGTAAATTTGAAGAAACGAATAACTCCAACCCTCCCAAAAAAACAAGCAAAAATATTCGTCTTGAGTTTAATTAACTTGAACCATTACTGAATATGCCTTTTTAAAAATCAATTTTTAAAATTCATGTTCTAGAAGTCATATAATAAATGGTTTGCTTTTAAGAACTACTTCTTAATCTATATCTCCCTGTGTTTTTTTTTCTTAAGTTGGTGACATTTAAATTAATTTTAAAAGAACAGTGTAACTAGCCAGGAAACATCATTCCCTAATATTTTAAAGACATGGTTGCTTTTCTTGATTGAAAATCCGCTTCAAGATATCTTGCTCAAGGCCTACTAGACACGGTATCATTAAATTCACTAATAGCATTTGTTTCTTCAACTAGAAACTAGAAATTATCTCTTCCTCATACGATTATTTCTTTACAGTCTGGATTTATTAATAAAATAATTTGAATTTTTTTCTGAGTAGGTGACCTCCACAGATATGGTTCGATGCCAACCGCTTTTTATAGATTTCTGAAAACTTGATAAAACTAAATGAACCATTTATTAATGCAAGAAGATTAATAAACAAACGATTAGGCTTTAAATTAAATAGAATTACAGAGTGGAGTTTAAGTTTCGGAAATGGCCACACGTATTTTCCAAAGATCTGAAGAACAAGGAAGATTATTGGTTGTTGGGAAGTTGCTGGGTAACTAAAATGCTTATTGCTACAAGCTAGACGAGTCTCCGGAAAATCCTTTGATTTTAGAAATTTTCTCGAAGATTCCAGAATACAACAACCATATTGTTTTATTTTGCTTCATTTCATCCATTCAGTGTAAATTTTTATCACACTCTGGTAATTCTTTTCTCATTTCTAATTATTAATCATACTCGCCATCTTAACTACCTTTGTTGTCTTTCTCCCGCGCTTTGTAAACCTCGCATGCCAACAAAAGACAACAAACAATGAATCATTTTAAGGTTTATACAATGAATAATACGTAAATGTAAAACATCCGATAATGTAGACAAAACACGCAACAGACTCACATGGAATCAGTCAAAAGATCCGATTGGTCTTAAAAGGATGTTTATTACATCACTGAACACGTGCACATTCTTTTACTCCAAATCTAAAAGAACTTCTCTTTTCTTTAGATATACATTTTACCAAGAATTTTTTTCATCACGTCGCGATTTCATCCTTATAATGATAATAATATATATATTTTTTAAGTCTTAAACACTGGAGGATGGTTACGGCCTCCGCCTCATTAAGCAACTGAAACTTTTACGATAAAACCGTGGTTAATTCTCAACAGATTTCCCTACCCACTCGTTGTATACCAGGTTAAAGAGTCTATCCGGCCAGCGCACCAGTAACAACGGCCAGAGCATCGAGCAATAATTCTGTCAACACGCAACAGCAAAGCAATGGTAGCAACGGTGTGTCTGTAAGCTGCCATCTAGCGACAGCGATTTCTGTCTCTACTGACAGCTGCACTTTTAAACAAACATCGGAATCTTCTGATAAAACATAAATAATTCACCCCACTGGTAGTGTTCTTTGTTGTTGTTGTTGTTTTTTTAGCGGATATTGAAATGCCACAGTTCAGCCTTACGGTCGTGCAAGAAGTCAAACCTTCAAGTGTCGATAAGTGAATATTTCGTTGATTATTCATACAGACACTAGACAATTTTTAGCTCCGAATTATAAGCGACAAACGAAGATACGCTAAATCTCTGTGGACTAAAAGCTCCCTCATAAATACGACGTTGACTCCGATGGAAATCAAATTTTTATGGGCCGAGGTTTACGTCTGACGGTTTTCCGAATTCCAACGATAACCTCTTTCCTTTACCCGATGGTGATATAAGACCTATTTCCGGCAGTCTTGGCAAAACTCCACGCCGACCTCTTCCGGCTATTCAATTCTTCAGTGCTGCCCCCCCCGAACCCGGTTATTTACCATGCTCCTCCGAACATCTGCTTTGTTTATACGGCGATAGAAAGCGAGGTAAGCGCATCAGTTCGTCTGGAACCCGCCGGCGTTCTCGGCCTGTTCTTTCTGCCGGGCACGAACGTAGAAGATGGCGACAGCCGCCATAATTTCTGGGAATTACGGCCGAGCTGTAGAAGCCCGTCACTTCTAAATAATGGCACGGCTGCTTAATGCGGAGCCGGCCGCGCGCCCCTCCATACCAATCGATCATTTCCAGGCGGACAGGGAACTGCAGCTTTACGCCAGTGTTTGTTTGCCCTATTCGTCATCGCGGATTAATGGCGGAAGATCCGAAGGCGGGAAGGTTTCAGAGTTCTAGATAAGACAGGCGACGGACGATCCCGCGTTCTTCGGAGATCCCTCCCCGGCGTCCGTCAGGGAGTTCGCCGGATACGATTACGCGGCTCGGGGCTTTCACGTTAAGGATGCTGATGAGAAAGACAAGAAAGAAAGGCGTACAAAGCAAACTATTCTGTAGGAGAAGAAACAACAGCACAACTTTAAAAAAAAAAAAATGTTTACGGGTTCTAAAAAAAACAGAAACTGGGGGAGGGGGAATAAGTACGAAACGAAGCAGCATTAGCGCTGCGGTGTCGTTCGCGCATTTACCGTACAAGGTTCTGGCTGGAAGTAAACAGTAAACAACAACTTGTTATTACAGGGGCTGGCCTCCAAAACTCTCGGGTGCGAACAAGTTTCTTTGTTTTCTATCACTTTTCTGCCTGTCTGTCTCCAGGTGTTGCGGCGTCTTTACGTCTCCAGTCAAGAAAAATCGGTCAGGCGTAAGTTTATCTCAGGGTCAAAAGTCACCAGTTTGGGAAAAGAAAAAGGAAAACCGGAAGTGAGTTTGTTTCTTTTTCCTTTTTTTTTTTGGAAGCTTGTCGGGAAGTTGAAAATCATCAATTTCCTGTTTGTTTTTTTTTTTACTAAACCATTTAAAGTTCCTCTTTTTTTTGCCATCTAACCAATCGACGTTGACGGTCGTTTGAAACCGTAGACCGCTTTCATCAACCGCAAATAATAAAAAAAAATAGAATTTTTTTTTTCTAAAGCGAGCAAAAATCAATTCATGAAAGAGAAGATTTGAAGGAAGAAAAAAAACGAGGGAAATTATCCTTAATAAGATTTTTATTATTTTTTAATTATGCATACAAATGCCCAACAGGAATTTTTTATTGGGAAGTACAAAAGACGGAATGACTGTTCCTGATTAGATAGAAGGTCACTAGAGAAAGAAGCTAAATCGTAAGACTTCGTTTAATAATTCAAGGACATAAAAAAAAAAATGAAGAGATAAACTAGGGGATGTGGTGTCTATAGAACAAGTCTGGTGCAGTATCTGTTAAAGCCCCTTCACAGACAGTTGTTTTGGTACCCGATGAATGGCGTAAAACCGCCAATCACGTGGTTCTTGTATAACCGAAAGAAAATTTGATCGATACATAAGTTCATCGATGTCGAAACAGAGCCGAGACATTTATGGAAACGTTTGGCAAAAACGACTTACAAGAGAAACCACTTTCTGACGACGCACAGAGAGGGTGGAGAGAGAGAGAGAGAGAGAGAGAGAGAGAGAGAGAGAGAGAGGAGAGAGAGAGAGAGAGAGAGGAGGAGATGACGTCAGTACACAGAGAGAGAGATGACGTCAGTACAGAGAGAGAGATGACGTCAGTATACAGAGAGAGAGAGATGACGTCATTACAGAGAGAGAGAGATGACGTCATTACAGAGAGAGAGAGAGAAGAGAGAGAGATTAGTAGTTCAACAATCTGTAAGTCGTAGCCATGTTCCAAAAGTTATGTACTTTATTAAAACCAATCATAGTAAAATTTATGGTATGATTACAGCGCACTCTTTAGTATACGTGTTTGTTGACAGATAAAAATATGCCATTTGTTAAGAGTTTAGCTGATGTTTATATGTGTGTGTGTGTGCTGCTAAGACTGGTTTCTGATGGCGATATTCTAACCAGATAGTAAATTGTACTGAGAGTTTATGACAGAGGTTCAGTACGCACCTGTGTCTTTTAATGGAAATGATATGTCTGGAAACGTCCATAAACAGCTGACGTTCCGATGGCAGTTCTTAAGAACATTCTAAAAGTCGCTGTCGCTTCTTCATCGCCAACGGTAGGTGCATGAACTTAGGGCGACTCCCAGTGGTTCGCGGCCGACAGAAAAGGAATCGGCCTTTTAATCATAAAGGACTAACACGCTGTCCCAGGTTAACTCCCGACTTCAGCGGGCAAAGACCCTATCGCAACTCTTCTGATCAGCGGTAGGAAGAAACCGAAGTGTCCCAGAGTAAAGCTACGCCAAGCGAGCGCATACATGAAGGCGGGATAAGCTCCGCCACTGGGTATTTACTAAGCACGCGACCAGGACCTATTATTGCTGCAACAACGACGAGCGAGCACGCTACGCCATATTTTCATCCGCCGCCCTCTCCATTTACAGACGGAGCAACTTATGGTAGAACTTTTCCAATGTGGACTTTATGTAAAACGTAACAAATTATAATCTGATTCACAACCGAATAAAGATTAAGATTAAAAACTATTTCTTCGTAGGGTAGGCGTGTATATGCGTGTGTATTGTGTGTGTGGTGTGTTGCATGTATCTGTGTATTGTGTGTAGTGTATTTTGTTTGTGTCTGTGTATTTTGTGTGTGTGTGTGTGTGTGTAATGTGTTGCGTGTGTCTGTGTATTTTGTGTGTATGTGTGTGGTGTTGCGTGTGTCTGTGTATTGTGTGTGTGTGTGTGTGGTGTTGCGTGTGTCTGTGTATTATGTATGTGTGTGTGTATTGTGTGGTGTTGCGTGTGTCGTGTATTGTGTGTGTATTGTGTGTGTGTGTGTGTGGTGTGTGTGTGTGTGGTGTTGCGTGTGTCTGTGTATTATGTATGAGCGGGCGCCCTTTAGCTGAGATGGCCGCGGTATCTGTCTAACGCCTGATTATTATCGCTGAGACATACAAGGTTCTCGAAAGGAAATTACTCACTAATCAGAATCTATGCTTTTTTAACTAATTCATATAAACGACTCCCCACCCAATTCATGATTAATTTATAAAATGCCTGAGTCACTCGCGTTTCCTTTCCCCTCCCTCCCTCCGGAGAAGTTGATTTTTTTTTGAACAGGACAAAGACGAAGGCATTTTCTCTAAAGTTTGTCGTGTGGCTGGATGCATGGCGCCCATTGTGCCTGTGTCATCCAGACACTGTCGCGAAGCGTCTCTTTCGCTCTCCGCGCACTGCATTTCATTATATTCCCTGCAACTTTTCTCCCGAACCAGCAAAAGGCAAAGGCCGCTTGAGTTCTTCAGTGACGAAATTTTCTTAATCCCCTCATCATCATCATTATTATTACTCCTTAGTCCGTTAATGCATCCTGTTAAAACAACACGAAGGGTCCTGAAATACTACTAATAAAAAATATGCTGAAATTGAAAGAAGTGGATAATTAATTTTTGTTGTTGTTGTTGTTAGACGCGTTTGGGATCCTTCTAATGACCCTTCAACAAATCCTGACGAATTAGGGTAGATGGCACATAATAGAGTAGGGATTTCAAATGAAATCAGAGAGGAGTGGACGGATACCATTATCGTGGTGCTGGGCTTCATTCGAACAAATAAAAACGACAGGAAATAGCTGTTGTAGTAGGTTTCCAGAAACATTACTTTCAAGAGAGTTTCAATGCCTATAAACTTTTCCTACTTTTCAAACCCGTGAGTGTGACGTAATAATAACTCTCCTGCAATGAAGACTGCTTAGTCGGGCAAAGTGCTGTACAGTTGCCATCTTTGTTTTATTAGGCCGCGTAAGTAAATAACCCAGTGAGTGAAACATAGAAATTTTACTTAGATTTAATGTCTAATACATTTGATCAAAAGCTCGCCCTTCCTGCTCAACGCTACATTAAAAAATACTAATAGTAGTTTACTTTATAAAATTTGTTTTATTTGGTTAATTAAGAAAGTGTTCAGAATATGGGCGCTCGGTGGCCCAAATGGTTGGGGTACTGACTGAGCCGCCAAGATTGGCTGTACTTAGTTTCTTCTCGCTCTCTTCCGCCATCCTCACGTCTGAGATTGCAAAGTTTGTCTACGGATTTCTGTGACGGTTTCCCGCGCCCCCCCCCCACAATCCCAGGGCAGTTTCTTTTGTAGAGGCTGTAAGCACAAGTATTAAGCGCAGGAAGGGGCTCTATTTCTAAGATGAGGGGCGAAAGTCCTCAATAAATGATCGGAGCACGAGCCCTACCCCCTCCATGACGAATAATTAAAGGGAACGAGAGAGCACCGACCTTGCGGGTGCACGTGAGGCGGCCGGATGGCGAATCTGTCAGTCACCCACGGTTCATCGGCGGAGCGAAATGAGTCAATAAACAAAGCGGCGGTTGTTTGGTCTAAACCGGATACAGAGCCTCGTCTTCTTCTTCTTTTATTTCATAACACCTCTCCAAGTGGCTGATCTTTGGCGATGAAAAGTGGGGGGTCGACGCATTGAAATATTAACCATCACAAAAAGAAAACTCTGAAGATCTTCAGCTGCCGTGAGGTGGTTGGGAAGATGAAGATTTCTGACAGGTAGAGTACTCTCCCGGCTTCTTTGCTGCTGCTGCTGTTGTTTTCTCTCAAATCGGAGTTCGCCTGAAAAAGAAATCCTCAGCCGTTCGACCTCACAATACACGAATTCTGCCTTCTATTTTGTTTGCGTCACAATCCTATCTTCATCGTGTATAAGCTATTTATTATTATTATTTTAAAAACTATACTGGATAATGCACCCACAATGGTAAGAATGCTGACGTAGAACGGACAAAGCGCAGAAAACAACAGAAGAACTTCCTCGATACAGATGCCGGCCGGTTCCGATAGCCCACAGTCCATCATGGCCAGACTTTCGCTAAAAGTAACCGTAGAACAAAGAAGCAAAATAGAAAGGGCGAATTTGTATAACCTCTCTCTCTCTCTCTCTCTCTCTCTCTCTCTCTCTCACTCTCTCTCTCTCTCACTCTCTCTCTCTTTGAAGTTTCTTTTCTTATTGATTTCTGGCACGCGAGATTAAGTTCAATACAGCATAGTCTCGTGTGTTCGAGTCTGGCGTAAGAGTACAGCAAGAAGCAAGTTTACAACGCTAAGGGTGTCCAATGTTTCCTGTGCACGGATATTGACTGACAACGAACTGAGAGCTTTCTGGCGATATGTTAGCACAGCGGGTGACGTAATGGGCGCGTTTATTTCACCGGTTCTTCTTGTCGAAAACTATCAGCAGCAACAACAACAACAACAAAAAGATGCTGCCACCTAGCGGCTCATTTACTAGTACAGGGTGTTCGGAAAGTCACTGTGAACTTTTATAATCATATTTTTTTTTTATATTTCAGATTTTGATCCCAATATGGTTTTAACAACTGAAGAACATGTATGGCTCGTCGAACACGTGTTCCGAGGTGGTGGTAGATACACAGATGTCAGGTGCGACAGGGATTTGCTAAAAAATTCCCGGATACACCTGTTCCACATCGCAATGCAGTTCGTAACCTTGTCGATAAGTTTCGGGAAACAGGATCAGTGGATGATGCCAAACGCTGTGGAAGGCCAGCAAAGCTATCGGAGGAGAAACTGTTGGATATTTCTGACAGTATGCTGCAGAGTCTTACGAAAGTTAGCTCAGCAGCACGATATTGGTCTTGGAACTGCTCATAAGGCCGTCAGAAAGAAATTAAAGCTCTTCCCATACAAAATAATGGCGGTACAAGAACTGAAAGCAACTGATTATGAAAAACAAACACGCTATTGCAGATGGCTTAACCGATTTATCGAAGAGAACACAGCTAATGTGTTGGATGTGACCCTTTTCACCGACGAGGTATGGTTCCATCTCTCGGGTTACGTTAATTCGCAAAATTCAAGGTTGGTGGGTGGGTTGCGATTTCCAGACGTCGAATTGTTGGCCCTATTTACTTTATGAACACAATAAACAGCGAACGCTATTGTTCGGAGATTCTTCACACCTTCGTCGGTCAGATGACAGGTGATGAAATCAATTACTCATGGTTTCAACAGGATGGTGCTACTGCCCACACATCTCACAGATCTATGCAGTTATTAAAGGGAGGTTTTGGCGACCGCATTATTTCGAAAGACGTGTGGCCCCCCCACGCTTACCAGATCTAAATCCACCAGACTTTTATCTATGGGGAGCAGCAAAATCTGCAGTGTATCGAGATCGTCCGCGCACGCTGGATGACTTGAAAGCAGGGATAACAGCACTCATTCAGTCTATTTCAAGCGAGCAACTGATAGCGGTGTTTAGAAACAAAATAAGAAGGATCCAAGCCTGTACTGATGCTAACTGGGGGTCACTTTCAACATTGTTTATAATTGTCATTCATATTTACCTTCTGCATTCTATATTGAAACATGTCTGTTAATAAATATATAAGTTCACAGTGACTTTCCGAACACCCTGTAGTAACTAACGTGACACTCGGATTCGGTGCAAATTTTTATCTGTTGAAAGTTTCGTGGTTAAAGAAAAGGACGGACGTCTCTCGCGATGTTGTAAAATGAAAGCACGTAGCTCGTCTGTGATCACCCAGCATGCCGTGCGCGACAAGTCAGGTGATTTCGGTGACACCGGTTCGGTTGTCCAGTCCGAACAGCCTCAGAAGCTCGTTTTTCAGTAACAAATAAACACAGGAAGTTGGTTTTACCTCGTTTTAATCCTCGCCTATTTTATTTCATAACAAGAAAAGCAGACACCACGTTATGAAAAGAGGAAATCCAGACTGTAGTTTTTGTCTGCTTACATATGACATGACTAATAACGTGCATAACTTCTGTTTTTTTTGTTTTTTTTTTAAGTTTAGCAGTAGTGCGTGGCTTCTTAGCATAACCATTTCCTGCCCTACGGGAAACGTCTGGAGGTGTTAAGTCACAAGATCTTGGCGGCCAGTCGATGAAACCAAACTTGGGCCCATCCATGAAATTTCACTCAGCCACTGTCGGTCCGTATGGTGATAATAAGCGAACGCCTTTGCGCGGAATTTCTGGGTTCATAGTGACTTGCAATATTCACTAGTATGACTCGCCCATGATCCTTCTTTCAACAAAATTCCAGATATCCGTCCCAACCCATGTCAACGGAGCAATTCAGTCCTGCCACTTATGCAAGATGATTCTTGTGATTCTATAAAAGATGAACAGAGTCAGCGCCACGGGCGGGCGGGCTACACAACAACAGCTGAAAACAGTTTCCTCCGTACAAACAGATCTTTTCTTGTGCAACACTCCCAGTTTTCTCGAAATCGTCGTCGTCGTCGTCTCTCTCTCTCTCTCTCTCTCTCTCTCTCTGTACTGACGTCATATCTCTCCTGACGTCATCTCTCTCTCTCTCTCTCTCTTTCTCTCTCTCTCTCTCCCTCCCTCCCTCCCTCTCTCTCTCCACTGCCATCTTTGGCATTCTGCTGCGTTTTCTAACTTCGGATAACTTCCTTCCCACCGCAGTCTTTCTTCTTGAGTCAAGCGCTTTTGCCATTTTCCCTACACTCACTGCAATAGCGCTGCGTAGTGGCCGGTTTTTAAAGCGCGCACACCGGTACGTCGCTTGTAGGTTGCGTTATTACGGCGTGATACATCGGTACGAAGACAAGATGAGTCTTCTTGGTTGTAACATATTTCACCGGAATAGGATAAAGATAACCACGACCAGTGGACCAAGAAAATATCCACCGAACTGACTGTAAAAAGTGGTTAATGAGCCGTGAAGCTCCAGTCGTCCAAAGAAAAATGGATCTAATACGAGATATTTTGATAGACTTTAAGAGGTTCAAATTTTAAAAAAAATCTCTGCGTCTGTGAAGACTTTTCCAAATTTGCGATACAGTTACTGATATCTTGCACTTCATACAGGTTTCTATGGAGCCGGTCTACATTGACGGATGTGGCGCTGGCCGTCTTAATTTCGCAAAAAGAGTTAGGGAATCTTTATGAATAGCAGTTTGGTGGAACCAGGTATTGCAACAACAACAAAAAACTATTAAGGAGAGAGAGAGAGAGAGAGAGAGAGAGAGAGAGAGAGAGAGAGAGAGAGAGAGAGAGAGAGAGCGAGAGAGAGAGAGAGAGAGAGAGAATTTTTCGGTGGTCGAGTCATCATCACCAGATCCGAGAGAAGAGGTCCCTGGAATATAATGAACCAACTGATTTGCTTACGTCGTGGTGCCTCCTCTATGAACTTTCTGAAATAGCAATGTCATTTCGGCGTGGTCCATCTAACATTTCTAATCTCAGGAAAACTCCTCTAAAAGCTGCACCACCGTCCATTAATCCTGCGACATGTTAATGGCGCCTTCCTTCTTTTGGTGAGGTTCACCCATCAGTTACTCTACAGCGCTCGCCTGAGCCCTTGTTATTTACTCTTTATCCCCCCCCTCTTCACAGACAGGTGTGCTGCTCGTTGTTAGCACCTGAAAACGTAAACTAATGTTTCTCACTAGATTTCGCTGTCAGAGAGTGTTTGTGTGGGTTATAAGCGGCCGAGTAAAAGCTGCAGAATCGGTACTTAAACTCTTTTAGTTAGTTTTTTTTTTTTCATTTTATCTCTCGCGTTTGAGTTTGTGACCTGTAATTTGTATTAGCAAAAGCTCATTAACCAAACAAGCACTTCCTCACTTACTGTTTAAAAGAACACAAAAAAAACTTCTTTTATTTAGAGTGCACAACAAACACGCAGCTTTAGTAGGCTCAGCTCCGTCATGCTGCCGTCTGTTGAAGTATTTTAGCAGTAAATGGAAAATAATGGGAGATATCTCTGTTTTTTTTTTTTTTTTAGAATTCATCGAGTGCTGTAGAAAGACAGGAAGCACCCATTAGACGGTACTATGAAATTAGCTGCGTTAGAGGAAATCAAGACGACGAGTAAATAAGCTTCCAGTTAAATTTAATTTTCTGAAATGTTCCTTTAACAATAAAACGGGGGTCGCTGAGGTAATCAAACGCATGGCCCGGCTGGTTTGATAGTGGCGAGGATTAATCGGTTTTAGAGCCACGCAGACATTGAACGTTTCTCGCGGCTGGTAGCTAATCTCGCGATTCCACAACCAGGAAGATCGTCTGGCCGCCGCCGCCCCGCCCCCTCGCGACCGGTCTCTGTTCACGTGTGAGCGAGACTATCGACGGAATATGGTGGTTTAAATAATTTTTGTTTTGTTACAGAAAAAAAAGAAAAAAAAAAGATAAATGCAAGGTTATATAGTTTTCATGTCCGAAAGGAGAGAGAAACATGCAAATCATAATACATTTAGATTCCCCGAGTGTTTTTGTGCCTTGCTTATTGCACGCGCCTCGCGAACACTGGACGGGAATATCTCCACGAAACACCGGCCTGACGACGAAACTCCGAGAAGTGTCACGTGGTACCCGTGGAGACACCGGGCTTCCGTTTGCAGTATCCGGTCAGTCTTCTGCAATAAAACACGGCGAGGTAGGGTGAGGGTTGTTGATGCTTTTGGCCGAAGAGAGACTCTACGATGCTCACCGACATACTGCCTCACGCTTCAACGGAAAACTATCGGTTGGTCCCACTTACTTCGGATTCATACATCTAAGAGAACAGTTTACTTCAGCAGCCTCATCTTCTCGCGGTGCTGGAAAGAAATTTGCCTAATGCTATTTTTTAAAACGCACTTTGGTTGTTTGTGAGTCTGCGTCAAATATTATTGTGAAAGCCCAGAACAGTGTCTATGGTATTTATCACAGTAATCTGGGCAATTCAGACAATCTCTCATAATAATTAGAATAAACCGCTTATTATGGTTACCACGATAAATGTCGTAAATTATACGGTGTCAAAGTAGTTACCATGGTGAATTTTATATTGATGTGACCTGTACTTTGGAGGCCTCAGGAAAATACGCAGTCATGGCATTTGTGTCATCTTCATCACGGCGGCGCATTAAAATGGATTTACCAGAAAACCTTTCGTAAGACAGGCCAATGAACAAGCCAGGCGCACATGCAACAAACCAGCTGTGTTTTTTTAAAACAGTGTTTGACAAATTGCGTTTAGTAAAAAGCTTCCCAATGAGAATCTTACGAACTCGAAACCATAATCCTTCCTTTCCTTTACTTTTGTCAATGAACGAAGGTCTCCCAGTCGTCTCGCCATATGCTGATCTACTCGACGTACAGCCGTCGTAGTCGCTCAAGATCTTATTGTGCTCGCTCTGCTGTCGTCGATCACATCTCCAGCTGCTCTCTCTCTCTCTCTCTCTTCTCTCTCTCTCTCCTCTCTCTCTCTCTCTCTCTCTAATGTACAGGGAAAAAACAAAGGAACACGAATAAAATCCATTAGAACGTTAAATTTGCCAACGCTCGCGCAACACTTATCGATTATGTCTTCGCATGTTATCAGACATTTGGGACAGCGACCCATCGCAATCTTTTTTTATAATTTGCTGGTTCATCAATAGGTCAGACATCAAAACCAAATCATATTCATTAAAATAAATAAATCATTCATGAGGAAAAAGGAGGTTGGTGGAATTTGATTGTTTGGGGAGAGTTTTGAATAGGATGCTGCTTTTCAAACCGACTGCCGCACCTCCAGGAGAATATTTAATATCTGGTAACGGATCGAAGCTTTTTTCATCGTCTGCACGAGTTCGATAAGTAAGCGAGCACATGAATTGTTATTAGAGCTTTTCTAAACTACCAAGTGAGACTTATTCATGTTATAGTTATGAATTTTATCGTTTTTAAGTAATACTCGTTTATTAACACAACTGGTGGAGGACACACGAGTAACGTGAAGGAGAGAAAATTTTAGAAATTTGACAAATGTTAAGAACAAGCGGGAAGATAAAGGTTTAAAGACATTAAAAATAAATTAATAATAATAATAATAATAATAATAATAATAATAATAATAATAATAATCAGTAGTTCAACAGATACGTGTAAGACTTGCGGCTTTGGTGATAAAAGCGTGGAATTTTGGCACACAGTTAGGACCGACCTAACAAACTTTTTATCTTTAATGACATCGTAGATTTGTCGGATGAAAACTATGGCGGCCATTAAAAAAAAAAATGGCCGATATCGGTTACAATTGGAAATTTGCGTAAATAGTGCTTGGGTTCCAAAACTCCGAAACTTGATGTTTAAAAAAATTTGATTAATTTTAACTGAGCAATAGGGTGACATACAATCTCATCAGACTGACATTTCTTCGCTCCATGAGAGGTAAAAATGCCGAACTGTTGTAATGAATTGTAGGAACAGCAACTGCCTGCCAGTAGTTATTGAGATATAATGTCAACGACCAACTGGTATTTAGTACTCACACAAAGTTGAAAATTTCACATTTTTTATCTACTATTTATGAATATATTCAGGATCATATAGTTTGCTGCAGACCAGTGCGCTTGGGTGCTGCTCCATTCATAACAGTTGGAAACATGGCCGAGTAGCCATTGGAAGAACTATCCACCTTGATCCCAACCACTTTAGTCGCTCAGTCTACTTACATTCACGAAAAGATAGAAGCTTAGGGAGAGAATCCATCATCTGCTGCCAAGCAGCGACCAGCTCGATAGGACGTGCCTTTGTGTGTTGGAGTAGTTAAACTAACCACTGCTGGATGAAGGTAATCGAATGCTCTACCTTTCTGAGTGAACAACTGCTCCCGGAAGTCGCTGACAAGCTCTCGACCGCTGATACGGTCTTACAAAACCATAGCAAAACGTTCGAATGTCCCCAGCCGGTCGTCCACGGACTCGGTGCGACTTCATTAAAATACTTACACGCATTCCGTGCCGTTTTCCTAACCCTGCTTTGAGAGGATTACAAATCTAACACCAAGTGACGGTTTGGAACACGTTCGAGACTTGAGACTCGTCACGACCCAGTGCTTCAGCCACCCCATCAGATGGTAAAATCTGAAGCTTTCTCCCCGTGGCAGGGACATCCCACGGCTCAGTTATGTTGACTGATTGATGCCACTGCCAGAACTACCATATCAGTTTCGCTTCTGCATCAACGTGTTACTACATCCCTTGTTCACAGCATCTTCTTGCACATGAAGCAAAATCCGTGTAACTGCCTCCCGCTGACATCTCTGGGCTGAGCGCAGATAGATATAACAACTCTTGTGGTTTTTACTGATAATTCTACCGTCAGTTTCAAGTGTTGCTGCTCAGAGGAGAGGAGCTCCGCCTTGTTTTCTTTGTTCCTCAGGAAATCCTGCGGGTCCAACGCTCTGCCTGAAAGCAAGTATCCCCTAACGGGCCCCGCTTGCAAGCCTTCTATTCAGGTAAAATGCTCAGGATTCGACCTGTGTGAGCGCCCAGTCAGGTCGCCACCAAGCTGCTCCTGCTTGTTGCGGGCTTATTCACCAGAGGGCAGTACAGCAGTTGAGTGCATGTGAAGAAATGATTTGTACTCTCAACATCCTGCTCTTTACGTGTATTTTTCTGTTGTTGTTGTTTTTTTTGTTTTTTTTTTACTTAATCGTACAGAGTGACCATTCGATGAAGATGGTATTTGACGCTCAGCTTGTCTGTTAAAAGTTTGTCCTGTAACTCGAGGCTCACCGCCTGGCGAGGAAGAAACTCGAAGGGTCGAAGCCCAAGCTCTGACCGGTTTGCTGCTTAAAGATGTCACTACTTCCGTCGCTGGCTTCGAGGTGTTCGACGTGGCTGGCAGAGATTCCAACGAAAGTTTCAGCGAGGGCCTCTGCCTCCGTGCCCCGCCTCGAATCAGCCGGAGAACGTCTGTCTAGCGTCTCCGGGAGGCACCAGGTGTAGCACAGCCTTCTATCCTATACACTTCGGCCATCCTCCTCCAAAAACTGGATTATTACATGAAAGTGGAAAAAGAATAAAAACTGTGAGGCTAGGAAACATTATAAGCTGCAAAGTTACGACTAGAGTTACCAGCACCTTTTGTTTCACCTGAAGATGCGGGGTTTGGCTGGATGGGTACTTGTGTGACTGACACGAGCGAGCCCCGGGAACCGGAAGCCATGTTAAGGGAGGGGCAGAATTCCACTGCGTGACTCTTCGGAATTTTTTATTAAATTATAGCAAAATATTCGAGTTATTCTCTACTAGAAAAAGGAATAATATTGAAATCGAATCATTATATTTCTATTACAACACAAATATGTAAAATTCAGTAGGATTGGCAACATGCATTGGCAGCAATTTTGTAAAACATCCGGCATGGGACAAATCTGCGACGACCAAATAGCCGAGGCTGTATTGAGAGCCGCCCTGACCGCACCAAGATTACTGCTTTTATCAGCAGACACAATTTTTCTATATTTCTCACTTATCTGCTGAACTACAGACGATATAGCGATAAATATCAAGAGTTGAAATAACTTTGGGGAAAAGAAAGGAAATGCAAATCATCTTCAAATAAAAAGAAATGTCTTCCCCGCAATAAAAAAGAAATCAGAGAAAATCACCGGAACAAATTAAAAATCGAATCATCAGATTAAATTAGGAAGAAACTATTTACCAGGTTAGCATCTTTTGTTTTTAAAAAATGGGCAAAGTTTACGGAATCAATAATTATGAGGATATCAGCTTTACGTCATCAGTCTGTTAACAAACTATAATTTCATCAGTCTCGATATGGAAATATGACGTCAGCGTGTGTTGAGTGACGAGAATTGGCCACGCCATAATTTGTTATTGTTAGACGATCACTTTAAACCCACTATGCTTTCATATAATTAAGAGCAGAGAAATTGATATATGCCAATTAAAGCAAGCGGGCATGCAATGAAGTTACCATAATGCAACGCTAAAAACTAAATAGGCACATCTTTTTCCGTTTATTGAATTGTAAATATCATTCCAGTTATAGCTTCAAGGATCTTTCTTATAAACTCTAGCGGAGGTTTCGAAAGTGAACTTTTCCCTTCCGTGTTCTACCAGAGTTGACCGGTATATCATCTTCCGCGGCATTGCATTGTGGGAACGTTTTCAAATTCTTGGCAGAAGCCGTTTAGAAACTCCTTTCAGATTTCCGGACGCCAGCAGAGAAAGGAACAAAATCAAATGTAGCGTCGGTTCTTTAAAACTGACGAGAAAATACTATCATCAGAGATCTTTTAGGAATTACGTGCAATGACTGTCGAAAAGAATCAAGACAACCATGTTTACGGGCCATTTACACGAATTAAATATCGAAACGAGTACCGTGTACAGGTAATAGTTATTAAAAGTTAAGTAAAATAGTTTTTGCTGTTTTCTTTTTGCCAGTATAACTAACTATAACGGTTTTATTATTTGAATTTGAAAATGTCTGGGTGAATGTCACTGGTCGCCGGATGCATCATTCAAAGGGCCAATCTCGAAAGTGTATTGACGTCACGATGACGTAGGCAGCGGTTCAGCTTGTGGACTGAAGATTATGGAAATTCCTTGGGCAAAATCCGCTTTTATTTTGGGTTTTGAGCTCGCTCTTAGCTTGTCATAGACCGATATTCATCAAACTATTTACACTTCTTATTTGAAAATTGCCGTCCAGGATGTAGCTGCTTAAAACACACAAAAATAAGCTGGCTAAATCTAACCCCGGGAGCTGTTTATTGTTTCCATTCTATGTACGTGCACAGCACACAGACACATACACCACACACAACGTGAGACTTTTATTACAGACACATTCAGGAAGTGGAACCGTAACCGTGAACCGGTTCAAAATGTTTTTATTTGTTCTCTCTCTCTCTCTCTCTCTCTCTCTCTCTCTCCTCTCTCCTCTCCTCTCTCTCTCTCTCTCTCTCTCTCTCTCTCTCTCCATCTCTCTCTCTAACAGGAATTAAACCGGAGTGGAAAAAAATCCAACGGAGCCAAACTGGAACCGAACCGATTAAAAACATGATTGTTTTCATGGTTCAGCTGTTTCTGTTTTGGAGACCTTTCAGCTTAATGGAAGTCACTGACTTTAGAAAGATAAATGATCCAATTCTTGAAAGTTTACGTGGTAATGTTTGTGTTAACACCGATAATATTAGGAAAAGAGGATCAATCTCGCCAGTGACATTTGCCAGTGCATCGATGAACCAGCGAAAAGTCATCACCTTTTTTATAAGGTTGACTGTGGTAGCAGATTTGGATCAGTTTGTTTTCGGTATTAACATCCATTTTGTGAAAACGGTGAGATTGCAGTGCGTGCGTACGATAGCTATGAAAGAGTTTAGAGAAAGACCGTCCACCTCAGTATCTCAGTAAACATGACAAAGTGTCCAACAAATGAAGGACAACGGTAAACAGGGGAGTGAGGAAAACTTGGATACTGAAGAAGAAACAGTTGATGCTGACACAGAAAAAGAGATTGGTCACCAAGAAAGAGATTCAGGTGAGATGCAACGACTGGAACAAGTAGCACTGGCTGAGCATGATACTGATGTTGCTGTAACATGTGTCCGCTGCTCAGCTAGCAGTTGAGGAAGTATTAATCGTACACTTGCTACAGCTCGTTCTATCTGCAAAACTCTGAGCCCTCAGACGTGCACGGTTATTCATTAAATGGAACTTAAGACACCAGCTTATCTCGGGCTGCCCCCGTGAAATAACACCAACTTTTGAAGCGCTTGAGCGATTGCTCGAACTGATTGAATTCTGACAGAATACGGCAGCAGCCAGATGCTGAGTACAGCCACTTCTGTCGAACCAACAGAGCATCTCTAGTCAGAACAGCTATGGCTGTCTTTTATGGCATATTGGTTAAAATGTCAGCCTACAACTCTCATTACGTCAGCTCGTCGCCTATTCTGCTGTCGAAGGAGGCCCATAGGTTCCTCCCGGGTGATGCTCGTGGTCAGACACTTATCGAATGCTTGTATGCCGAGAATATACCCCGCACGCGCAGCACCACTAACTGCCTGTGACCGCCGCCAAGAGTGAGCAGACATTCTGGTCTTCACCCCGACCGCCTTCCTATGTTGCACGAGGCCCTTACTTATCCCAAACGCCGCATCGCAGTTACCGGGACCTTCTACAGCACACGGAAGGTTTGATTCGTGTGTTTGTAGGGCCTTTTGACGCGGAAAGCAGTAGCATAAAAGAACACCCAAGCCACGGCTGTTCAGGGTACCAAATTGATAAGACGAAAACGATTTGTCCCGGCTTCTCCGTACCAAGGTCCCTGGTGGGTGGTTTATCCGCAGCGCCCTGTCAACATGTCGCTGGTGCATCGAAGACAGGTCGACCGGCGGTGTTAGCGATGTGAGAGGAAACCTGGCCGACCGAATGGAGTCCTTGGATATGGCTTGGTGAGATATCCCTCCACCACTAGGTGCCATGACATTTGTAGCCTAGAACTCTAATTGAAGCGTAAGGTTCAGCAGATCGCGGAATTTGTGCGAAACAACCAGAGAGCATGCGCCGTGATGGCCCGGCCCCTTCAGTTATCGCAGCGTCGTCGATGTTTACCGAATCCAAAGTTTCTCGTCGGAAATCTTACTTTCGCCAGATCATAATCTGCCGCCATAATTATTTTTCTCATTATTTTAAAATGAATTCCGAGAGTTGAAAAGCGATTTAGGAGGGACGACCTCAGTTATGGCCAAGTACGGAGGCCCTCCGATTGTTGAGCCAGGGCTCAATCGGCTTCTTCTATGTTAAAATGCTTCTTTTTTGTTTTGTTTTTGCTTTTTGCGTTGTAGCACACAGAATGCATGGCCATCACTGATATGTGTGTGGGCGCGTGTAGAGTTAACTTTTCGCGAAATTATTTTGTCTATCTCTGTGACTATAGTAAAAAGATGAGCGGATTATAAATCTCTCTCTCTCTCTCCTCTCTCTCTCTCCATCCATTTCTCCATATGTAATGTATTTGAAACGATCTCTCTCTCTCTCTCTCTCTCTCTCTCTCTCACAAATTAAATTTGAGCGTACACAGTTTACTTGTGGGATTCAGAGAAGTATAGGATTAGTCCCAGTAATAGGTTTCCTTCCTGCGGCTAATGGGGTTTCATCCAGCGAAGCTATGCTACGGATTTTCTCATAGTCCAACTTAAATCGGTTGGGAAAGACCTTTCTTAAAAAGCTTTCATTGACACGAGACCTCAGATTTGGATTTGTTTGCCTTTTGGGTCGGTACGGAGCTCGCTGCCATCAGTTTACTATGACTGTTATTAATTACCCACTCACTCCGGGATTTTCTGATACGCTACTTTCAGTAGTATCACGGCAAGTAGAAGTCTGGGCAGCAGCAGGGGACTGAAAAGGAAATTAGGCAGAATACGCAAGAGTAACGTTAAAGTTTTAAACCAACATGAGGACAAATCCTTCATCCCGGCAGAGCGGTCAGTCAAAGCCCAATCGTTAATTGTCACGATAACGCGAAGCTACACACACACACATACTTTCTTCTCTCTGACTTGTTTTAATTTAACAACTAATCATTATCTTCCTTCATTCTTTAAAGGATAATGTCTCAAAATCAGGTAGAGTTGAGGGTGGTGGTAAATCAGCTCCGAACACAGATTCGCGAGATCTGCTGATTGAGGTGGCCGTGGAAAATGTTGCAAGTCCGTCTCGTGCTCTTCAAAGCAGTCATGTGTTATGTGACCACGACGGATGGCGGATCCAGCTGCCGTATCTCATGTCTTGCACTTCCCACACACTGTTTTTGTTGAAATGGATGTCCCGGGTCCTTCTTCGGGTATCCAGTCAGTCGGTGTCCTACTATTTCTCGGTATCATGCGTACTGCAGAGCGTGCCGTTATTTACACCGGTCTAATAGTCACACAGAGCACTGGCCAGGCGGCTAAGGTGCTGATACCGGCGGTGGAGGGGTTCCTAGGTCGACTTAGGTTGCATTAGAAATGAGTACCTGATACCAAATAAGCACTGCAAGCGGAGGAGGGGAAGTGAAAACCTCACCTCATTATCTGGGACGTAAGAAAAGTGATTACTTATTAATCACGTGACGAAATCCTCTTCCAGAATGAGGCGGCCGTAGACTCCGTATCACGTGGTCGGCGGCTAGCTTGCTTCGACAACCTTTGAGAAGACAGGTTCATTCATAAAGGGCAATAGAGTTCTCTCATTCCTGGCCAGGCAGTGTACACAGGGTTAAACTGGAACATCTTTCAAAGTCCTTTTCATCCGCATCCTTTAGTCCTACGTTTCTACGGAAAAGCAACAAAGTTAGCTACTCGATTTTAAAGCATTTCCTCGGCAAAACTAATAAATAAATTTAAGGGAGTCATTTGGCCATTTTTGAACCTACCCATCACCCCCCCCCTCCTCCCTGTTTGCCATGTCTGTCTTTCCTATCCAAGCACCGACGTTTACCGTTAGTTCTCCCGGCGGCCATTGCTGCTTTCGTGCGGTGAGAGGTCGCAGGCTTTCTAGGTCGTGACCGACTATGGCGGCCTGGACTTGTCGTGACCCCGGACTGACAAGACAGCGAGAGAGAAAAAAACGCTCCCGCCGTCCTCCAATCTTATGGGTAACCCTAGAATGTCTCGTGCCATCTCTGCGCGCGCACCCCCGACCACTTTCGTCAATGCTAACACGAGGAACTACTTGCCATTTATACTAGCTGCAATTTTCCGAATCTGATTTATACGTCAAGAATTCCTGTTATTGGTTCAAAATGTCTTCAGTATCTCCCCCCTCCCTTGTCTGCGACTTCTAATGTAGTTTCAAACATGCAACTTTTTCCCCATCCACGAAGCTTAAAAACGAACCATAACTTAAAGACTTTGATAGAATTAAACAGAGATTCTCAAAATATAGTTTTAATACAACATCACTTTGGTAATTAATAATTCTTTAAATGTTGTAGGATTTTATAAACGGAAAGTTTCATTAGATGGAACCAGTTCAAACGTCTTTTGAAAACCCTCATACTACATTTAGCCTTTATCTTCCCTTATTTGTTTATTCATTTATTTTATTCAAAATTCTCGGGAAGGAAATCGACAATAACCCACGTAAGCCAAATCAAACAGGGTTTCTGCTGAGGTGGGCTGCCTGATTAAACTGTATTAGCTTTCATCCGTAGTCAGCGAACTGTAGCATCGACCTAAGAGCCGCTTCCAGGCGAATAAATCGCGTTAATACTTAAATAATAAAAACGTTTCAGAGCATTTTCTTCTCCCGGCTGACCCCCGACTCGTTTCGTTTTGTTTTTTTTTCATGTTTTCTTAGACTCGCTGACGAAAATGTCCGATACAAAGCCATTCTTTCGCTAATTAATGTTCGTATTAGAAGCTAGAGTCTGCCCTCGAATATCGTCCTCTTTAAATACAGCGCGATGCGTAATTAACTGTTGTTGGGGCCAATTTAGCCTAACTTTTATGGAGACCAAAGCCAGCATTCACACACACACACACACAACTTTTATGTGGGAAAATAAGTGTATTGGTAGGTCTGCCGGCCGTAAAACCGGATGAGGACATTACTGAGAAGGATGTGACTTCAACTGATAACCATTTCCTGTCTTGTATTACTTTCACTGTCGGCTTCTTTCTGTCGAGGGCGAGAAGCCAACTGCAAAAAATAAAGATGTCCGAATACATCAGGCGAAGAAAAAAGGACAACGGAGATTGCGCGAGATGAATCCAGGGAAGAAAACAAGACACGGAGGGGACAGACATAGGGAGGAAAATGCGTATGGTGACATGTAGTAAGCCAGGGCGTATGAATAAAACCCAAATTCTGATTTGCAGAGCCTTCAGGAGAGCGTGAGGAAAGTAGACCGATTAACACCGTCTTATAGTCGAGATAGGAGGGCGGCTACGGCTTTGGCGATGCAAGCCGACCGACCAGATTGAAAGTAGCAGGGATGGCTTAAGAAAATTCGTCGCTTGTTCTGCTCGGATGAGTAATAAACCTGATAAATCGAGCAGAGAGCTAAAAATAAAACTATTTCTCTTCGCGATCCCATACTTTCTGTTACTTAAACACCGAATAATCGTTTTATGTTTCGAGCTGTTTAGATAGTGATGGATTAACAAGAAAAAAGAATCAAGAAGGAAAAAGAAAAAAAAGAAAAAAAGAAACGTCGACAACAACAAAGGAAAAACAGTCTGAAACACCAGACAGGAACTCACCAAAATCAATAACAATCTTCTTCGTCTGCTATCCATTTCCTGTTATCATGATCATCATTTTCTATTCATTTGTTGCTGGAATATTCCAGGCAGATGAAAAATAATAATGAAAGGAAATTAAGAAAAGTTTAACTTCAGTGTCAAAATAAGTAAAAAAATACTCGACGAACATGCAGTTTAAAAATTACTAATTATTTATTGCTACTACTACTACCAGATAGAGAGGAGAGAGAGAGAGAGAGAGAGCGAGGAGAGAGAGAGGACCACACACCACACCAACAGAGGAGAGAAACGAGAGAGGAGACACACACACACACACACAGACGGAGAGAGAGAGACCACCGAGAGAGAGAGAGACGAAAAGAGAGAGAGAACAACAAGAGAGAGAGAGAGACGAAAAGAGGAGAGAGACACCGAGAGAGAGAGAGAGAGGACCACCGGGAGAGAGAGAGAGACGAAGGAGAGATGAGAGCCGAGGAGAGAGGGGCGAGGAGAGAGGAGAGAGGAGAGAGAGCCCCTTAATTTAATATGCATATAGAAAACCGGACATTTTTTGTTCTTGTTTATTTAAAATAAAATAAATCGCATTGTTTTATCTTTTATCATCGCTTTGCCTCTATTTGTAGACGATAGCTGCTTCATCACGATAAAGATGATAACGTTACACCAACAGTAGCTTTCCACGCCACTTTTGAGATCGGAAACCAGCGAAGCTGCTAGAGTACTCTTGCCTGCGAGCCGAGAGTCTCTCCGACCTCTGCGCCTATATCCGCAGGGTTAGGATTTTATCTTCAGTGATAACGGCTCAGAGGTCGAGAAGAGAAGCTGCGAGCTGTTCGTCAGAGGTGCGAACAACCAGGGCGTGCCACGGCGCTCGGAGAACGCCGGACGATCCTCCCACGATATCTCGGGAAACTGGGTGTAGTATCCAAAATAAGAGGAAAGTGGTCAAATTAGGAAGCGTGAGGTTTTGTAAAAAAAAAAAAAAAAAAAATACTGTAATTTGAAAGGAAGCGTTTCTGCATTTGCCCTTTATCATTGTTATAAACCATCATGACAACGAGAAGCAGATTTTGGGAAATTATTTATAGCTGCCAACCTCGCGCATATTCTAACCAGCCCATTAATACGATGCCACACCGGTCTATAGTCTGTCTAACCAGCTCGTTAACACGATGCCACACCGGTCTAATGTCGGTCTAACCGGCTCGTTAATACGATGCCACACCGGTCTATAGTCGGTCTAACCAGATCGTTAACACGATGCCACACCGGTCTAATGTCGGTCTAACCAGCTCGTTAATACGATTCCACACCGGTCTATAGTCGGTCTAACCAGCTCGTTAACACGATGCCACACCGGTCTATAGTCGGTCGATTTCTCCTTCTTCTTCTTCAAACTTGGATGTGTTATTTCCATTCATTTTCGTCTTTCCGAACTGGCAGTGGGAATGTTCAAACTGAACACATCCAACTGCAGTCGAAATAACCTATAAAACAAGACATTATTCTTTTGCAAAAAGACAGCTGAATTCTTCAGTTTTACAGAAATCTTAAAACTTTCTGATGTTTTTCGAACATCTCGCATGGCCATAGCTCTTGTCGCGTACGTCATAGCTGTGCAAAATGGCGTCACGTACAGCTTGTGTGGATTCCGGTGTCATTCGATCTTTCATTCTGACTTAAAACAGCTGAAAAATACAAGATGGCTATCTCCGAAATATCATTACAAGAATAGCTAACTATTTCTTATAGGTTTTTGATAATTTATGATTTTAAGTTTAGCAATCAAACCGACTGTTACTGGCCGTGGTGCGTTACTCCCTCATCCCCGGATTACGGTGGATACGGATCTCACTTTTTATTTTCGTAGACAGAAGATTTACATCCTCTCTGGCATTTACGAGAAGGTCTTTTGGTTGGGGCCCCGTCCCTCTCCTCCCCCCCACACACACACAGGGCCTCGGCCCTCCCACCCGTCGCTCCACCAAGATAAACTCCGATCAGAGCTCATTTAATCCAGGGATTAGTTAATCTGTATCCATTGAGCGCCTCGAGATTTTCCCGCTCGGTAGTCAGAGGAAAAGCAGCCGACGGAGTTCCAAAGGCGCCTGTCGAGCAGTACTTAGAAAACAAAACAAAAAAAGATTAAAGTAGCCTTAGCCATATTTTATTAGTTAGTAATAACATGCTTTTTATGGATACCAAATGTTTGCAAATATGTTACCAAATCCTCAGATTCCACTGCTTCATTAGCTCATGAGCTTTATGGAACCGGCTACTCTACCAGAGCTGAGCTGATTTCTCCTCTCTTTGTTACGTATTGCTAACATACTAAACAAAACCACGTGTCAGCAAATATTGCGTAGTAGGTTGCCTCCTCTTCTTGGATGTTCCTCGACGCCAGGTTACACCACCTAGCTGAATCGTTCCTTGGTAGGCAGCGGCTCCTACCTACACTACAAGCAAGCCGTCGGCCATCTTCGATCACTAGGGGGCGACCAAGATAATTATTCAGAGTTCGTCCGTATCGGTAATATACCAGTCAATGGAATGCGGAAGTTAATCCAACGACGATAAACGTCATTAAAGGTAAATGTAAGGTCCATCTCCGCCATCAGCAAATGCCAGGTAATAGTAAGTGAATTCGTCTTCATTAGTAATAGCAATAAATATCACGTAACACCTATCTAAAAGCCGAGATAGCGACCATTATTCAAAAGTACCTGACATAGGTTTAGTTACTACACTATAGTACACTTTAAACTTTCTTTCTGATATTAATGTTTCCAAGTTTAGTTTCTTAACAATCTGTTTTTACTGGATAATAGACAAATTTTTTTTATTTCATTTTTTTTTATTTTTAATACAGCTATTCGGATTACATTTTTATCCGCAAAACTCCTCTGTCTAAGGGTCACAGAGAAAATATACACAAACGGCGCTAAGGAAACGATAAAGGCCCACTACTGTCCGATATGCAATCACATACAAACAAAGGAACCAAGGCGAACAGATCAGGCATCATCATCATCAGAAACGAGGAACAGAAGACAGAGCTGCTACTAGATGCGACAGTGGCATCAGAAAGAGATGCACTCACCCTCACAAAAGATAGAAAAAAGAGAGAGAGAGAGAGAGAAGAGATATGGCGTTCCATACTATGTGTTCTTGCGCCAATTTGTCTGCCCTTCCTGTCTTATTCCATCTCCCTCTCTCCCTCCCCTCTCCATCACACACAGACCACATAAATAAGGCTAGAAGCTGATTTATGATATATATACCAAAAACCAAAAGAAGAAACAAGCTAGACATAATTAATAAGAAAGATTTTTCAGACTTTCTTACGCCATTAGAACGCGCGCTGCCTCTGTCTCCTCGTCGTTCTTTGGAGACAGACCGGCCGCCCTTTCTCTCGTTCCACTCCTTCAATGGCCGTGTTGCACAAGAAGGCAAACTGACAGCCCAGCCGTTGTTGCCTTCCCTTCTCTCCCGTTAGGAAACTGTCAATTAAAAACAGCCATTTCCACCAAAATGGTTGTCACTTCCCTATAGAATTACAAGACGCCGATGCTCTCTCAAGGATTATAATTTGAAAAAAGAAAAAAAACAAACTTACATTTCGTCATCAGCAGACGACATCTCTACTCCGAGGAGAGAAGCCCCAATCAACTATTGATAGCGGAGAATCGATACCATCTCAGATAACGGTAGTAAGTAAGAATAACAAGGAAGAAAGACAGTGGTATTATTTGCAGGAATCGATTGCTACAAGTGTGATATCTTATTTATTAAATTACAAATAAATCCAGCTTCAGTAAACACGTAATCGTAATGTTATTTCCTCCGTTTGTTTCGTTTTCGTCCTCTATTATGTCAACACCTGAATTATGATTACAAGCCAATTTAGTTATTTAATATATTAAGAATAATTATCCTATTACTATTTCTTTCTTTGTTGTTGCTAAGAATATGACAAAATCTGGAACTTTCCATAGCGCGGTTTCCTCTCACTTTTCCGTCCCGGCCGGCCGGCTGGCTTAAATTTGTCCCGGATACTCCGTTTTCCTCCAAGGAGTTTTCCACTCGCCCGCTACGATATCAGCAGATGGAAAGCATGTCAGAGGGCCGACAGAGTTATCGCGCCCCAGAAGCAGCCACAATCCATGTACAAAGGAAGCAATAGTAATAATAATAATAACAGAAACTGATAATATGAAAGGAAATAATTATGGATAACTTCCTGATGTTCAGGTGACCAGCAGCTTTTTTTTTAATGAACTGACAGCACCAGAAAACGCAACCAGGTTTCCTTATTTCAACGAGCGGGCCTCTTTAAGGAAGCTACAGTATCTAGCCATAGCTGCGTGTTCGGGACAGGAGTTCGACACGAAGATGACTCGTCTCGGCTTCGATCTGGGAAAATCTGGCGCGGTGATGAAGAATGTTCCGGCGGAGTCCTGCCGGTCGGCGTTAAACAATATACGAATAACGCCAGCTTTATTTCGCTCAGCGACACCGACGGAGAGATAAAGGTAAAACAGATGATGAAGCGGGGATGGGAATTATTTTTGCAAAGCACGAGTTGCCGAAGTGTGACGGGGACAGCGACCCGGGTTTGTCGTGATGTTTCGGTGTCCCTCGCCAACTTCCCTTGAAAAACTGCCTTAAGGTTTCATCCTCTGTGATGACTTTCTTGAGTCGTTACACCTAACGGTGTGAGGAAGAAATGCTGTTACTGTCCAGGCCAAAAACCCAATCGGCTCCCCCCCCCCAATGCCGAAACCGGGCCGGCAGTCTAGTACCCTAACCACTGGACCACCGCACCACCTAGCGGCAGTGGCGCTTTAACTGATGCCAAACAGAAGCGGATTCTTATACATCGTGTAATTCCATCAGGAAACTGGCCAGTCAAAAGCAGATTCATTTCCGCCAAGACAATGGTCGGAAGCGTGAGGGAAATGTAGAGTCAGACGATACTTGGAGAGAGGCTGATGGAGTCCTCACGGAGCCCGAACACAGATCTCCGCATGGATTCATAACGAAATCTAAATTTTAAATAATTAAATACGTTCTCTTTGTAAAGATAAATAGTAATTATCATCTGTACAAAATAAAAAAAAAAAAATCGCGTGCAGGTTGCTGATGGCGCAATCAGAAATGAAGAAGATTAGAAATTAGCGACTGGGCAGCGATGAAAAGGATCTCGGAACTTGAATCCAGTACATCTTAAGTTTTGCCCTTCAGAAGTGTTCAGTACATAGAACTTTTTCAGATTTGTTTTCCTCTTTTAGTTCTAATATAAACTATTCTCTAAAAAGGTTTCTGACATTTCATAATTTGTCTTCGCTGATCTTTTTTGTTCACCCGCAAATGGACCATAGCTTATAATTAGCTCATCAATCATTCACATTAATCTGCATTGGATTTTGAAACCATTTCCTACCAAACTCACCCAGATGTAGGTGTGTAGGACCCGTTATTAGTCAGCTGATGTTCTTCACTTATATAGATGAGTCAGTAAATTAGGATGTAGAGAAAGAGAGAGAGAGGTGACGTCAGTAGACAGAGAGAAATATATGGCAACTGTGCGCAGAGAGATTACGTCGATACACAGAGAGAGATGATGTCAGTAGTCGGACAGATTACATCAGTACAGAGAGAGATGATGTCAGTAGACGGACAGATTACATCAGTACAGAGAGGGATGACGTCAATCCAGAGATATATGATATCAGCGCACAGAGTTATATATGACGTCGTTTCAGAGATATATGACGTCACTACACAGCGAGATATATATGGCAACTGTACGCAGAGAGATGACGTAGATACACACAGAGAGATGACGTCAGTACAAAGAGAGATGAAGAGAGATCACGTCAGTACACGGAGACATGACGTCAGTACGTAGAGAGAGAGAGACGACGTATATAATTGTAATTTAAAACATGTATCCAGTTAAATTAAATACAAAAGTTCGAGGACAAATAGGAAACAGAAGTGAAATGGAGTTTCCAGGATAATAAGGCCTTGGCTTTACGCTGCCGATGTGTGAACGACGGCGAAGATGGTAAATGGGGCACCTGCCCACACGCCATTGCCGATGGTTTTGTTTATCTTTCAAACCGTGTTGTTGATTCGCCTTAAATGAGCTTTGGGACGCGGGGACAGTGAGAGTTCCATTACCTTATATTGCCTCGTTCGTGACTCGGCGAAGCCAGCTTTCGGACAGGATCCGGAAACAATTAAACTCGATTACAAGTGGAAATTTAAGCAAATTCTTCTCGTGTGTGTTTGTTTGCTTTCTTTCTCGTGTTAGGTTTTAACGTTGGTCGTTAGAAAAATTGGATTTCTGGTGGTGATTTGAACTCGGAAAGAAATAATGACGGAGACGTTATCCCATGAGTGGGACGAGCGGCCTAAACCACTGCAGACGTCTACAGAAGGCAACGTTAGGCACTTGCGTCGTGGTGCCTGGTAACCCGGATGAGGCGCTACTCTCTTACGCTCGAGTGAAAATTAGCGCCTCATCGGAAGTTGGGGATCTATATTGATTAGGTTAGGACACAAGTGATGCCGACTACGTGAAGTCGGGGGGATACGGAACTGTGATTACAAAGGGTTATATCGAAGAGAAACGTATGCGTCACAGATGCTGAGTAATACGAATATTAAGGATGATGGGATACAAATGCATCCCAAGTGGTATCCAGAGAGTTAAAAGTAGACTAGGCATTGGTACTTTGAGAGCTATAATGGGTGACTTCTCTATTGTGAAACAGTCCCTTATTAACATCTATTGTTAATAACATAACTCGGAAGAAAAGATAAATAGGATAAGTTGCGTTTAATTTGGTTCTTTCGTTTATTGACACGAGTAGAAAATAATGACCGGAAGCTTATATTCAGGTCAAAATAGTTACTGGTCATTATTTAGCGATTGAACACTTTATCATTTCATTATTGCTAGAGAATGAACCTAACAACCAAAAAAACTTAGTGATATTTGGTTAGGTACGGACAGGTGGTTGCCTTCATTCTTCGGCACCCATAGACTTGCGCTAGGGCTGCACTAGTGCGAGTTAGTATCATCCCTTCTTTACCAGATTTTCCCTTAAAACATCCTGCGAAATAATCAGAATACTAGAATACGATCTCTCTTTGTACTGATATCATCGTCATCTCTCTCTCTCAGTACTGACGTCATATCTCTCCGTGTAGTGACGTCATCTCTCTCAGTACTGACGTCATCCCTCTCTCAGTACTGATGTCATCTCTCTCTCTGTCTCCATCTTCTCTCTCCCCCCTCTCTCTCTCTCTATCTCCATCTTCTCTCTCCCCCTCTCTCTCTCTCTCTCTGAAAGGTACTCTCGTGTTTACGCATTGGACTAACAAGAAAAAGAAGTTTGTTTGACAGGTACACAGACCTACAGGCCAAATTACCAGTACGTAAGTCCTACTGCCAGGCTGTTTCAGACAGTCCTTTTGATGTATATGTGGCAAACGTCGATAAAACCAACCCTGGTTTGGGTTTCTTTCTGCTCCGTCGTAAAACTAATTCGCCAGTTGTCTGACACGGTCAAGCAGCGGGGGCTCAGGCCATTGACGGCAGTCGACCTTCTCACACACGCATAACCATATAAGGCTCCAGCCTACCAGTAAGTGGCTGTTATTCAAAATATCGCCCCCCCCCGGACTCCTCCGGAATCAGTCCCCTCCCCTCCTACGTCTATTCGGTGTCCAATTCCGCGATTTTATTTCCAGTAATCAAATCCGCAACTTCTCGCTATTCGCAACCGGTACCCGAGCGTTACTCGTTTTCTCTACCATTCGCCTCCACTTGTACAAACGAAAGTTCACAGGAAACCCCACCCTGCTATTTCTTGAAATTACGGAAAGCTAAAACGACGAGAGAGAGAGAGAGAGAGAGAGAGAGGATGGAGAAAGAGAGAGAGAGATGAAGAGGGAGATGAAGAGAGAGAGAGGGAGGAGAGGAGAGAGAGAGAGAGAGAGAGAGGAGAGAGAGAGAGAGATGAGAGAGAGAGAGAGGATGGAGAGAGAGATGGAAGGAAGAGAGAGAGAGAGAGAGAGATGAAGAGGGAGATGAAAGAGAGAGAGATGAAGAGAGAGAGAGAGAGCAGTCGCTGAACCGAATGCGAAACAGCTACAGCGCAGGCCGCGCCGTTAGAAACCCTGATATCGCCTATCACGTGACCGGTGATGCCACTGGATGGTGGGTGATTAGCCATAAAATTGTATATATCGGGTGTTGTTGAAAGGGGGGAAAATTCAGGTACATTTCGGTAGACGAAATCTTAGCGAATCCGAATACTGTATTTGCCTGGCACTTTGTCGTCAACTATCTGAGGCACGAGCTAAAGAGACAGACAAGCCATTAATACCGACGTTCCACGGTACTTAGATTCACGGGGCGATAGGTGAGCGCGGACAAAAATGTAATCGCATTATTCTTAGCCCCGCAGCCGTCAACTTTTGCCCAGAACGTTACCCCCACCCCTTCGGGCGGCGCGAGTTCTGAGATATCCTCAGTGACAGAAAGTATGAATAATTATCATCCTGAAAGAAAGGAGCGACTATATATAACCCGCCGAAGCGAAGATTGCCCCCAGCTCTGACTCGAGGGGGGCAAAAAGATGGCTGCGAGGGGGAAAAATTATATCAAGGCATTTTACAAACTATTTTTGTTGTTTTTTTTATTAGATTCCGACGATCTGCACTTCTCAGTATCTAAACTAAGCTTTGTGCTTTGTAGTTTTTGTCGACGTGTTACCTTAAGTCACTAGTTGGGAATCTGAATGAACAAACAGCTGAGATAAGCTAGCATGTGTACCATAAGTTGCCTCGCGTCTCGTTACAGAGCAGCAGCAGGTTGAAAGCTTCTAAACCAGGATCCGCCATCAGCCACATCACAGGAGCTGATTGCCGTACGTCTCCACCCATCCTCCGCCTGCAACGATGTCAGATGCACTAGACGATCGAGCGGGACCGTCTTTCCTCTGGCGGGAAAGCGTCGACGCGATGTCACCATCATGTCGAGAAGCGAAGCGACAAGTCCGTGAACGGTGGACTTCCTGCACGCGCTATAGCAAGACGCAAATCGCGCCGGAGACTGGTTGTCGCGGGTGTCACGTTACCACAAATCATTCACACGGGCAAAAAAAAAAAGAAAAAAGAAAAGCCGAAGGACCGGAGTTATCCAGACGCTTTCGCGATTTGTAATGAAGATCCTGCTTCCTACACGAAAAACGTGCGATGGAGATCTGGGATCGACTGACCGATGAGCTCAGGCGCTCTGCTCCATCGTCTTGTCTTGTTGCGGTTCTTTCAGCACTGCCAATACTAACTTCTAACGGTCGGCTGCTGCGGAAGATGCTCTTAATTACGCGCCTAAGGAAGCCTGTTTATCATCTGAACAACGCGTTCCTCTAAAGATGTGTAAGCGCAATCAATGGCGTTACCCTTAAGTAAATCTAAACGGTAGGCAAAGAATACGAACCGTCGATTAATCCACATCTAGACCGTGGAAAGTTGGTTAGGAATTTCGGTTCGCTCCCTTGCCTCCGACAAGAACGGAAGGAACCTCTCGTGACGTCACAGTAAGCAACCGTGGGAAAGTTGGTTAGGAATTTCGGTTCGCTCCCTTGCCTCCGACAAGAACGGAAGGAACCTCTCGTGACGTCACAGTAGGCAACCGTGGGAAAGTTGGTTAGGAATTTCGGTTCGCTCCCTTGCCTCCGACAAGGACGGAAGGAACCTCGCGTGACGTCATGTGGATCTGGCTGTGGGAGGGAGGGTTCATTTCAGCTCCTGGAGGAAAAGTTCCTGCAAACCGATTCTGCTTGACGGCGACGATTCTTGCTGTTCGCTTGGCGATGAGCTTCCTACCGAAACACACAACCGGTGCCTAAATTATTACGAAAAACCATTTGTTAATATTTTTTATAATTTAAAAGGGTTAAATAATGCTTATGCAAAACCACCACCCAATAATAATAATAATAATAATAATAATAAATAATAATAATTTAAACCGGGATCTAAAAAGGGAAAGATAATTCCACTCTCTTCATACGGCGACCAGACTTTATCAGAAATTAAAGCTGACATCTCTAGTTTGGGAGAATGAATAAGAAGGAAGAAGAGTCGCGAGGGAATATTAAAAAAAAAAAGACAACAAACAAACAAGTAAACAGCTATTCTGATATCATTCAAATTGTTTATTAGTATGAAACTTCAAAGTATGGGGGAGACGATAAAAATTTAAAGGCACCCGACTCTAGATTCGCCGTTCTTAAATACAGTGTCCACTCCACTGTTGTACATAAGGACATGACATTTGCAAACTCGGGAGTTAACGCTAAATATGCGCTACGACGGGATGCTCTTCAATCAATGAGATATACACTAGTATATGTCACAGGGATGCGTACATAATCATTCTCGTGTATTTCTTGCTATTAAAACCTAATTATTATTTTATTTATATACTTCGATCGTATAATGTCATCTAGTTGACTGTTTATGTCAAGAGGCCTCATGGAAAATGTCCTGGTTCAAGAGAGGCCTATATATATATATATATACTTTAGAATTCCTGTATATGCTAACATCTGTGACATTTAAAAAAACACAACAGACCTACTTCAAAGTTGCCATAGCAACGTTTATGGTGTAGACTTTATTATTCTGCGGAATATACGACCACACTTAATTCTTCGCAATCTTTAATTCTAGGATTTGAAAAGTAAAACAACAAATTAATAAATCGTGAGTTACGCGGTAAATTCGATCACAATCGTCTCTGGTGATGACGCCCGATAAGGTATCAAATTCTCGTGAAAAAGAAGGTCACCTGCCTTGACTCCATCAACGGAGTTCTGCAGATGATGGGACGCGTGTATAGCTGGTATTATCGGGGTAAAGTTCATGCTTACGAGATGAAAACTACTACAGAAGGGATATTTTGAGGGGTTTGGCGATGTTAGCAAGACGACTTAAGTAGAGGGAAAGATGGAACAGATTATATTCAGGCAAAACGACGATATGGAGAGAGAGAGAGAGAGAGAGAAGAGAGAGAGAGAGAGAGAGAGAGAGAGAGGAGAGAGAGAGAGAGAGTGGGGGAGAGAGATGAAGAGAGAGAGAATGGGGTGCGGAGAGAGAGAGAGATGGTTGTTTGATCTCTGCGGGTCTTTCATAAAACCTCTGAACGCTATCCCCTTTATATTTTTGTTGTTATTCACCCTTTTGGGGCTTTCCTGTGGTTCTCCCTCCATAACCCAGTCGCCTTCATATTCCTGTAGCTCTTCGACCGCGACGCGGCTCTAAGCCAAACGATACTTGTCTCTCAGAAATCCTATTGATGATTTGATACCTTTCAGTACAATCAATCATCATACCGGAGCGACTCTGGCGAGGAAAGCCTTCTTCGTTCGGATCGAGCGTCATCCCCTCCCGCTCTCTCGCAGTTCTGTAATGGGTTTACGACTCCCTCAGAAGTCGGAGAGAGGCCAGTCAGAAGTTGGAAAAGACGAGACAGCGTTTGGGTCACTGGAGGTCAGCACCGTCTGGCGGAGCAGACAGCAGAAGGTTTTGATTTACTCAGATTGCCAGCGAGAGAAGTGGAGTGCACAGAAAGGATGGGAGGGTTAGGGAGGCGGGACCATACACGCGTGAGACTGGGCCCGCGTGAGCAACTCGACTGCTGACGTAGCATTCCGACACTGTATCTCCTCTACATCAGATTCGAGAAGGGTTCTCTCATAGCATCTGTGTGTGTGTGTGTGTGTGTGTGTGTGTCGCCTCGAGGGCCGCTCAGTCGCAGAACCACGGTACACGTGGAAACAGAGTTTGAGGTAAAAAGCTGAATGTGGGCCCCGCTAGGGTAATTTGGTTTAAGGCAAAAAAAAGAGAGAGAGAGAGACTGCCACCATGGCTTAGACCGACTGTGACGTAATACAGGGCCAGAAAGTCATCGTCCGCTTCTCAGAACCCGAGTAACGATAGACGGCGATGACGAGAGCCGTCGCGGGAACACGGCAGGGTTAGGGTGGTCCATCTTGACTGGATACTTGTACAGGTGTCGTTGTTGATCCTCCGCCATCAATGCGCCGTGTTCCTGGCCTGGTCTCGCGCGAGCCCCGCCATTCGCTTACCGGGGTCGCTACGAACGACGAGCAATGGGGACCTCTTATTTACTGATTTGGTGAAAAATAAATACAATTCATCTTTAACCGCGCTACGTTGCTGCCATATCCGGTAGAGCTGGAATTTACGTAATGTTTGCCGACTGGCCTTCCGTTAGATTCATGACGTCAGCACGATGCGCGCGCGCGCCTGTGTGTAGCCAGCCTCGCTCACACTCTGGCCTCCCCCAGCTCTACTGTCAGACCGACCGCTGAAAGTAAATATTTGTTTACGCATTATAAATTAAATTAAACCTGAAAGGAAGCAGAAATGTCAGCGGGTATGGGTTTAGGTTGTTAAGCCGAAAGTACACACGATATTCAAATTCGCCGCATTTTCGCTAGAGTCGATACCGCGAGGAACCTAAAGGCGACAAATATATCAGTATTTCGCGTTTAGACCGAGAGAGAGCGAGAGCGGAAATGAGCATTTTGGGTATAGAGGGACGGGCCATTTCAAATAGGCAGCCTGATTACTTTTGAGGGCAAATATTTACTTATATTTTGTTGTAGTGCTGACAGATTATATGTAGAGTATTACATACTTTAATTTCAGCGATCTGGTTTAGACGTATTCTTTAATTGCCCTGTCCTTATTTCCAAAAGTTAGGCACTTGCGGCCCATGCTTAATTTTGGTGTGTAGTGTACGTAGCAAATTGAATGTAGCAGGCATGTGTGGGGATAGTCTGCGGCTTAGACAGTCGTCCTGAGAACCACTCCTTCAGCCAGTCTCTCCATCTTCTTTTTCCTGATGTCCCCACACTTGGTTAGTCATCTCATGGGTTCTAGTCCGTCATCAACGTCGGGGTGAATAAAAATTTTTATTAGTAGTTAACCGTAAAAATTACCCTTAAAAAAAAACAATCTATGCATCCATTTTATTTTTATGTCTTCCGTTAGTTACACTTGCATGGATTTTATTTCCGTACTTGAGGTCGCAAGCGATTTAGGTAGACTAGGTACACGGACGGGCGGCCGTCTTTTCCGTTTCTGCTACCACTGTTGACCACGTGGTTGATTTACCCGGGTAAAGATCTACATCGTTCTCGTTCTTATTTGTCGAGTTTGAGCTTGGATATAGTCGGAGCCGTAGTAGATAGACCGCGGAGGTCGACCGTCGCACGTATAATGTGAACGGCTAGTTATCTGGTGGTTTGGGCGTGGTTACGACATCTGGCAGACTAGATCTGTTTTCTTACCATTTGATTTATTCTTCCGGCCTGAAACCATCTGAAATTTGCCAGAAGAATGAGACAACTTCCGTTCATCTTGTCTTTTTTTTTAATGTTCACACCCTTTTTTATCCTCTCTATCTCTCAATACTGACGTCGTATCTCTCTGCGTGGTTACATCATCTCTCAGTACTGACGTCATATCTCTCTGTATGGTTACACCATCTCTCTATCAATACTGACGTCGTATCTCTCTGCGTGGTTACATCATCTCTCAGTACTGACGTCATATCTCTCTGGGTGGTTACATCATCTCTCAGTACTGACGTCATATCTCTCTGTATGGTTACACCATCTCTCTCAGTACTGACGTCGTATCTCTCTGTGTGGTTACATCATCTCTCAGTACCGACGTCATATCTCTCTCTGGGTGGTTACATCATCTCTCAGTACTGACGTCATATCTCTCTGGTGGTTACATCGTCTCTCAGTACTGACGTCATATCTCTCTGGGTGGTTACATCATCTCTCAGTACTGACGTCATATCTCTCTGGGTGGTTACATCATCTCTCAGTACTGACGTCATATCTCTCTGTATGGTTACACCATCTCTCTCAGTACTGACGTCGTATCTCTCTGTGTGGTTACATCATCTCTCAGTACTGACGTCATATCTCTCTGTATGGTTACACCATCTCTCTCAGTACTGACGTCATATCTCTCTGGGTGGTTACATCGTCTCTCTCTCAATACTGACGTCGTATCTCTCTGCGTGGTTACATCATCTCTCAGTACCGACGTCATATCTCTCTGGGTGGTTACATCATCTCTCAGTACTGACGTCATATCTCTCTGTATGGTTACATCATCTCTCAGTACTGACGTCATATCTCTCTGTGTGGTTACAGCATCTCTCAGTACTGACGTCATATCTCTCTGTATGGTTACACCATCTCTCTCAGTACTGACGTCGTATCTCTCTGTGTGGTTACATCATCTCTCTCAGTACTGACGTCATATATTTCTGTGTGGTTACATCGTCTCTCAATACTGACGTCATATCTCTCTGTGTGGTTACATCGTCTCTCAATACTGACGTCGTATCTCTCTGTGTGGTTACATCATCTCTCTCAGTACTGACGTCGTATCTCTCTGTGTGGTTACATCATCTCTCAGTACCGACGTCATATCTCTCTGTGTGGTTACATCGTCTCTCAATACTGACGTCGTATCTCTCTGTGTGGTTACATCATCTCTCAATACTGACGTCATATCTTTCTGTGTGGTTACATCGTCTCTCAATACTGACGTCATATCTCTCTGTGTGGTTACATCGTCTCTCAATACTGACGTCGTATCTCTCTGTGTGGTTACATCGTCTCTCAATACTGACGTCGTATCTCTCTGTGTTGTTACATCATCTCTCTCAATACTGACGTCATATCACTCTGTGTGGTTACATCATCTCAATACTGACGTCATATCTCTCTGTGTGGTTACATCATCTCTCAGTACTGATGTCATATCTCTCTGTGTGGTTACATCATCTCTCAGTACCGACGCCATATCTCTCTGTGTGGTTACATCATCTCTCAGTACCGACGCCATATCTCTCTGCGTGGTTACATCATCTCTCAGTACTGACGGCGTATCTCTCTGTATGGTTACACCATCTCTCTCAGTACTGACGTTATATCTCTCTCTCTCTCTTAAATCCTCTATTTTTTTCTAAAAATAGAAAACTAATTTCACTGCAGGCTTCCATTGTCTTCAAATTTTGCTCCTCAATCTGAAATCAGCAAAACACAGAACATTAGCATAGACCAATACTAACTAAGAGGTTCAGCTCAGTGCTTGGTTTGTTGCTACGCGACAGGTGCAGCAATTACGGGTACAATCACTGGGCACAGAAAAAATTTCCGAGCTACACCGAGTTTCAGAAACATTTTTATACCCCCCCCCATTTGACCGTCTGCCTAAAGGCGAGACCCTTTCAACGCCTTAACACGATTGCGTAACCTCTAGTTCCGGAAAACGATAAAGACCGATTCGTCAACTCTGTTACACAGAACAGGTGGGGCCATACATTCTTCATTGCCATAATTCTTCGTGACGACAAATCCGCCCATCTTCGCAGCCCAAGGAGTGCACTGGCTAAACACACAGCCAGTCCGACCTCTGCTTCTAGGACAGATAAAACCCGAGGCGGTGCGCGGCAGCTCGACATAATTATTAAACGTTTTGACATTCATGGCGCTGCTGCATTAAATATCTTTAATGTGGTGATATCTTGCGGAGATCCAACTGGATTAATAGATCGGTAAGTTCAATAATGTGCACTTTGTAATATTGTTTTTACTAGAGAATACAATTTTGACGAAAGAAAGACATAAATAACAACTCCAGAACATGTAAATATTTAAAGATCACATAATTATTATTGAAGAAAAAACATTTGGAATAGGGTGTTACAATGTTTTAAATCACCGCCCTATATAAAACTAACTTCTCTATCCAATATAATTATGCAAACGTTTCCTCAATGTTTTGGTATATATTACTTGACTTCTGCGCTCCATATACTCTTATTTGTTTCTGTATGCTGATTGGCTGTGGGTGATAGCTGTACAAATTTCTGTATGCTGATTGGCTGTGGGTGATAGCTGTACAAATTTCTGTATGCTGATTGGTTGTGGGTGATAGCTGTACAAATTTCTGTATGCTGATTGGTTGTGGGTGATAGCTGTACAAATTTCTGTATGCTGATTGGCTGTGGGTCATAGCTGTACAAATTTCTGTATGCTGATTGGTTGTGCGTCATAGCTGTACAAATTTCTGTATGCTGATTGGCTGTGGGTGATAGCTGTACAAATTTCTGTATGCTGATTGGTTGTGGGTGATAGCTGTACAAATTTCTGTATGCTGATTGGCTGTGGGTGATAGCTGTACAAATTTCTGTATGCTGATTGGTTGTGGGTGATAGCTGTACAAATTTCTGTATGCTGATTGGCTGTGGGTGATAGCTGTACAAATTTCTGTATGCTGATTGGTTGTGGGTGATAGCTGTACAAATTTCTGTATGCTGATTGGCTGTGGGTCATAGCTGTACAAATTTCTGTATGCTGATTGGTTGTGCGTCATAGCTGTACAAATTTCTGTATGCTGATTGGTTGTGGGTGATAGCTGTACAAATTTCTGTATGCTGATTGGCTGTGGGTGATAGCTGTACAAATTTCTGTATGCTGATTGGTTGTGCGTCATAGCTGTACAAATTTCTGTTATGTGGTATTTGCATTTTTTTTTACGTCACCCTGGGAGTTAACGTTCCTTTACTCAATCTGAGAAAGAGGGAGATAACTCGAATACCAAAATAACCCCCCAAAAATAAATTTGCACTGTGGTACAAAGGGACACAGCCAGTCATGAATAAAGTTAAGACAAATTATTTTAATGTCGCAATACTTTTTTCTTCTAATTAAAAAAAAAAATTTGTTTTAAAAATGCAGAAACATGAGCGTAAGAGGATTTAGGGTATTAATTTAAAGTACCAATATATAAATAAAAGACTAAATTTGCTGCATCCACGTTAATCCCTGCGTAGAGTAAAACATTTTTGTATTTCAGGTTTAGGGTAAAAGAATGAGAGGGGAAGTAAGGATTCTGGGTATTAAGGGGCGGTTCATGAACGCAGAAATTTTTCAGAGTAATCTGATTTGAGAAACGTTGATGTATGAAAAATAAGTGATGAATTCTGCTTTTTAAAGAAGTTCAGGAATACATAACGAAGAAAACACACATTAGATCGTCTTCCCATTTGCCCGCTGTCTTTGAAACGGGGGAAAAAAAATTTTTTTTAACAAGATGTCTAACTGTGTTTAGAAGTCTCACCGACTTTTATGCTTCCGTTTTGAATGGAGCGGTGTTGGCAGAATGTTACTACGGTTCGTGATTAGTTTGTTATTGTAGCATCTAAATTGGCAGATGGTCTTTTCTTGTTCAGGACAGTTTAACAATTAGAACTTCTGCGGTTGTTGGATACTTCTGATTTTTGACATTTATGACGGACCGGGGAGATGGATTCGCCCGCCATCCGCTGTTTCCCAGTTGCTGAGGGAGAAACTAGATTTTCTGATGTATAATATTTAAGGAGAGGCAAAATAGAACCAAACCGTTAGAATTGTAAATGCGGGGATAAAGGTAAGATGTTGCAGCACCATTAGTTTCTGGTTAAACTCTATTACTTCGAACATAGCTCATCTGTATGTTTAGTTAGGAATCTATCGACGCAAACGATGGTCGTTCCAGAAATCTGCTCATTACATCGCATCGGTTTCTATATAACTTCCGTTGCACCTGGGCAGACGAATAGCGACACCCGATAGAATAGGTTCTAACACTGCGGGAAACTCTCTGTCATTTATCTGAAGTACGCCCAAAGCGAGTCGAGTACACGGCCTTAGCTGTCCAGTAGTTCATCCATGGATTACTGCGCCATCTGGTGAGTAAATTAAACCGTCAGGCAACGGGCTGATTTCCGCGTTAAATACTTCTAAGTATTTTTTTCCCCCCTCTTTTTTCAAAGTGTTCATTTATTTATCGATGGCCGTTCCGTTTAGCGAAAAGCTGAATAATTTATGCGGACGTCTCGGAATTCGGGAATTTTCTTGTGATGTTTCAACGCCGGGTGCCCCAAAGACATCATTCCATTACCACCAACCCCCCTCCCCCCCCCAGACTCGGCGCAGGATCAGAGAGACCGCAGGTGGTGATTAATCCGCGTTGAGTTTGTCCTGGAAGCCCGTTAGGAGATGTGGCGCCTGTCTACCTGACAGTTCCACGACCAGTAAGGTGTACATTCGGCAGCTTATTCAACGCGGAAAGGGCCGGGAACCTTCAGCGGTTGCCTCCGGGTTGGTTACCTTTTCATCTTGTTAAAAACAACAACTGCATCTTTAAATTTTCTGATGGTTTACGGGGGCAGAACCGTCGAATTTAGATGGGTTTTTTCCTCAATTTTCCTTTTACCTTTAGGTGCGCATGACTCCGAGAAACACCACTGCGATAACAGAAGGGAAAAGTTCATTTTGTTGAAGGATGGTTCGTAATATTTAATCTCCATAATGCAAAAAAAAATTTTAAATTGTAGCACATTTTAAAATGCCAGTCCGTTTTTTTTTAAATATATTTTTTTTTCATTTCTTTTTGGTAAATAGATACCAGCCATTCTCCGGCGGAACAAACCGTTGTTACGCGCCTCGATCTGACGAGAACATCCGGTCTACGAGGGAACGGTGCATTATGGTTGCAGCGAACGGTGCACCGTATAAATCCACTACCAAACAGTTTCGCATCTCGGTCGGGTTCTCTGTGGACTAAATGACTGGGCGCGCGAGCTATTTATCTCGAGAGAAACAGCCGCGCCGACAGATAGCTAATCTGGCTGTAGATAATGGTAAACAGAAAAGGCTCTGGCGGCTTCTAGTTTTCCTCTTCTCAACGGGAGCCCCGGGGATCTAACCTCCAAGATATTTATTCCTGGATGGCGTCACTTATCCAAGACCGAAAAGCATAAGCATTTCCTCCACTCGTCACCGAGGTCTCTGGTTGGCCAAGCAGTTTATTGCAGATGATACGCAAATAGCAGATATCATTGTGCAGCCTTGAAAACACTTTTTCACAATGCGCATACTAATTAGAAATAAAGAACAAAAGCAGCTTGTTTGTTTTTCTTTTAGATTATTTTAACATCAGCCAATAACCGCCCCATGATCACGTTTTACCCTCCGGCAAACTATCACCGGACAAAAGGTCTAATTCACTTCATCTTTAATTACAGACATGGAAAAAAAAAATACCATCTTTACATGACATTTACGTGATTATTTACCACCTTTTCTCATTTCATGTCGCCAAAACATTTCTCAAATATTGAATACTTGCCAAGAGGTCAGCACAATTTTATACAAGAAGAAAAAAAACACAGAAATGACAACAGAAAACAAGAAGCCATATTGATGACTCACTCAAGATATCAGCTTATGCAAAGAGATGGGAAAGCCGTATTTAATGGTACAAGAAATGCACACTTAAGCTTTCCTGTCAAGGTTTGACTGATCTGTACACCCGACACAGAGAGAGAGAGAGAGATGACGTCAGTACAGAGGGAGGGAGAGAAAGAGAGATGAAAAGAGAGAGAGAGAGGAGTTTCAGAGTCATGTAGATCGCTTATTCTACTTTTGTTTTACAACCCAGGACATGTGACCAGTGCTGACCACGAACCGAGAGAGCGAGCAGACGAACTCGGGTGGAGCATGGCTTTATTCGACTTAGTAAACAATATGGCGGAGGAAGTAAAATGTCATACAGAAGACGGAAAAGTTGATAGAAGCTGGGTGGAGAAAACCGGAATGGGGGGAAGATGGACGAATCCTCTCAACGTGGCACGCTCGATAACTGTCATGCGCGTTTCGAATACTCTTCGTCACGAAAACCTACTTCATCAAGCCACGGATGCTAAAAAAATTTCTCATTTGTACAAGTCTTAACCCTTCTCAGACCACCCAGGTAGGTCACAGGCCAAACAAGCAACGCGTCGGGGAATACGGCATTACATTCATTTCTTAAAAGCGCCACCATTAGCGACGGCAGCTGCTCTCCCTCCCATTTTGTATGCTGTTTCCACGAGAGATAGACGGGATTCAAACGGCAGATGGCGCTTTTGTTCAATGTTGAACCCGCGTGGTTCAACCACATTCTAGGTTTATGTCTGCTCGGAATCTGCGGGAAACCGAAGCTCCGCTAATTTCCACACACACCCCCTGGTGAACTCTCGTTTGTTGTTTCAGCAGAATAATGGTGTTACCGAGTTATCGTAAGAACCGGGGTCTTTGGCAGTCAGTCCTGTCTTCTCTCGCAGACCGTTCTTTAGTATCCAACCCCCCGAACTTTTATCCGATTCCTTCGGTAGTTATTTTGTTTGTTCTTCCCAGCACCCAAAGATTCTTCAGCCCCTACCATGTGACGCATATCCCCTTTCACGAAGATTAATTATCTCTATCCGAATTTGGACGAAAAGTGTAAACAAAAGTTTGTTTGCGCTAATATTTTTAGAAAACATTTAGCATCATTAATATGCTCCAGCGCTCTGCACGAAGATAGTTAAGAGCAGTATACTTAGCGATATATGTGGCAGGGATCAGCTCTCTGATTTTGATCCTCCACCGGTGGAACGCGAAACCCAGGCACGAAGAACTGACACCGAACAGCCGTCTAGGTGCGTGTTGTTCTCGAGTGCGCGCATAAGGATGTACCCTTGAATACGTTTGAGAGCGCGCCTGAGTGTGTGTGTTGTTCTCGAGAGTGTGACCGCGTATACGTGTATAGATATGTGTACCTGAGCGTGAGTAGTTGAGTGCGTAATTGTTGTGTAAATGCTCGTGAGTATGCTTGTTTATGTGACTGAATGCCTGTATGCTTGTGTTGTGTATAGGTGTGTGGGTTGGTGTTCGTGTAAAGACTTATAAATATGAGATCACGAAACAGGTATCACGGAATAGCCATCTCATTAATCTATTTAGCCAAATCAAGTATAACGTGTCGATCCACGCAAGACGCTAGTATTCACTTGTTTCTATTTATCTAAATTGTTAAAACTCGCCACGAGGAAACACTTTTCGAAAGCAATGAAAATACTTCCAACCACCCACCCAAAAAATGTCAGAGTATGTATTAGGAATTACCTCCCCTTGTACGAACTACGAACGGTGGTGTGGCCCATGAATATTAGTCCACTAGGAAGCGGGGGGGGGGGATGATTGTCGGGATGTAGAGCAACAACTGGCTCGAGAATGTCTCTCCTTTAACAGGTAGAGGATTCCAGACACAGGAGTACCACCGTCTCAGATTCCACCGGAAATTCCGATTGGGCCAATTAAGTCTGGCCGGCCTATGGCGATTCCCCCCACATCTGGGACGTCAAAAAGAAAAAAAAACGGGAGGCGCCCGGTGCGTGACCTAACAAAAACAAAAAAAAAAAAGAGTACAGTGAACAGAAGTGGTCAGGAACCGAGCCGACTGGTGGTGGTGATCTGGGTGGGGGCGGGGGAGGCCGTGTCGGATTGCCTCCCTTTCCGCCGACGCACACCCCCCCCCCCACCTGGACTTCCGTTTAGTGTCTCGGCCGTGAAATATTTCTACGCCCTCGGTGAACGAGTGAGTTATGAACCAATACGGCCCAGTCCGAATCTGGGCTGGGCTGGGCTGGCCGCACCTCTCCTAGAAATATTTCCGCGGTGACCGTTAAAAGTTCCGGCTTCGCACGACATTTCCGGTGAGAAGAATTTTTTTTAAAAAAAAAGTGCCATTTTCTGAGTCATTTAAAGACTTACCCGCGGATCTTGGCAGCCAGTTCTGTATTTAGCGTTTGTAACTTGCTTCAGAAGCCGTTAGATAGCGTGTAATTTCGTGTGTATAAAGTATAGTGAAAGTAAATGTTATTCTATTTTGATAAACCTTAAGACACGTCGGAGAGGTTTGCAGGTGGGGTGTGTGTGTGTGCTTGATAGTGTTTACAGGTGGGGTGTGTGTGTGCTGGATAGTGTTTAGGTTAGCCATAACTCTCACGGAGAGGAGTCCTACAGAGGATAGGCCAGATCTCTGCGCCCAGCGGCTCAGCTGTTTCCGACGGGGATGCGTGGATGCCAGGGATTTGGGAGATCGCTGAACATCGCGGAATTCTGAGTCAGAAGCGCGAAGCTGGGGATCGATGCGGGTGTCAGAGGAGTAAAAACCGAGGAAGCTGTGAATCTCGAGTCCAGCCGCTTTTCCGACTAACGCAGTATTTTTGACAGTGCGATTAATGGAAATGGAAAGAATCTGGTCGGATATCATTTACGAGGCCGTGTAGCTTTGAAGCTAAGCGAATAGGCTCAGCATCGGCCGTTTTAAAGGGTTTTCTGGATACCGGCGACCGAAACCATAAGCCATCTGTGCGTACGTCAGAGTTGTGCAGGACGGTGCACTGTATGGGTGCACAATTCTGCTCTTCTGTTTATCGCCGGCGGGAGCACGTCCACGGTTTCTGAAGTATCCATGAGAGACACCCTGCCATCTCTTTCGTATAATGTAATCACGAACGTAATACCGAGAGCTCACTGGGACCACGTGTTTTGAAAACCGCGGATCTTGTATTTTCTCTTACGGACTTCGCAACTCGTTTCGCTTATTCATCTCCTCGATCGAGAAAAGATAAACGGTTCCAAAAAAAAAACCAGTGCTCGCTTTCTCTCTCTCTCTCTAGAACGGCTTTTACCAGAACGTATTAATACGTTCGTCTTCTCTGAACACCCCTGTCTGCGACTGTAGGCATGCTTCAGATCGGCGTGGCGCCATGGTTACTGCTAGCGAGCGTTGCTATTTCTGCTGCTCGTGGCGCCAGTAAAACAAAAACATGGCATTTCCCCACCAGAACTTGCCTGTTCGGTAACGGGAAGAGATACCCGAATACCCGGCGGATAAGAGCCTAGAACAGAAGAAGCTAGGCCAGTATATTCGCAGGGAAAAGTCAGTGTGCGTTTAAAGCGCATCTTTAGCTCTCGGTTCTGGGAACACGTTTTAGAATTTTAACCCGACTCCCAAGGAATTCTACTAGATTGATTCTCTCCCCTTTAAATGGCGGACCATGCACTTACCGATGTCTGCCGATTCCTCTACCACCATGATCACCAGTTTGAAGTCCACGCGCAAACCCAGCCAATCGTCTTCGATTAACCTAACTTTACTTTTTATTTTTCTTATCTATTTTAAAGTTCACAACTTGACGAAATCCAAAATCTTGTCGAAAATATATATGCAAATAAATAAGGTTTATTATATATTACGTGCACGTGGGACAATGGCAGCAGTTCCCGTCATGCACAGCTCTTCTTTGATCTCGCTGGTGGGTGTGTACCAAGCTGTCAGGCGCGGCTACCAAGATGAGCCACGTGATTTACGGGATAGAGCTAATCTACGGTTGTCGTGGTAAAGAGAGAATATTTTTAATTGGATATAACCATGACCATAAAATATAGCCTTTTTATGCCATTTCCAGATGGTACAAAGGTGATTAATGGATTTTCTTACAAGCTGTTTTTTTTTTTTTTTTTTTTTTTGTTTAGTCTATTCCGCCAATCACAGAGCTCGGTTCTGTCTCTCCCGTAAGGACGGGTGGTTAGTTCCATGTCGGCGCCCCTCCGCCCCTTTAAGGAAAGCGCGAGCCGATTCGTTAAGGTGCCGGTCGGGTATTACCATCCTGGGCCGGCGGAAGCGGATCTCGGTATCGTCAGACTCCCTCCCACGCCATGTTTTCTGCGCTGTGACGAAACCGAGGCTCTCCTCCTCCCTGACGCCTGGAGCCCGCGCGATGGATTTAGCTCGGCTGCCACCATTAATCCCGTTACCCGCTAAACAGGCCGTCCGCGGACCGGTTTAAGGTCGCCGCGATAGGCACGCGGGCCCTGTTGACTGCTGCTGGCGGCCTGACCCGCGACGGAAAGGAAACCACGTTTCTAAATGTCAGGTCGGGGCAGGGGTCGAAATCACTTAAATATTTTGACTTCGCTTCAGGTCGTCAATCAAATCGCGTACGAGGATGTTGTACGCTATTCGAGCGAGGAGCAAATGTCAGGCGTAAATATAAGGCATAATTGCTGAGTCGGTGGAATTAAGAAAGAAATCTACCCCACACATACATGGCGGAATGGCAGCTAACCGAAACGTGATCTCCGGAAACAAGGGGCAGACAACCACGGCGCGTAGGCGCGCCTTCCATGTCACTTTAATACTGTACGTCAAAAATTCTTCTTTGAGTTTTAAAATGAGATGTTAAATACTGATTGGCTGTGCGCTGAAGTGTAATTAGATATCTGGCAATATGTCACCGCAGTTAATTATTTCCCAATGTGACGCACATCGGGTCTATGCGCCTGTCTGTGTTTGTGCTGGCTCATTAAATTCTACGTTGGGTGACAGAAAACATTCCGGTTACGAAACGAATCTTTATTTCCCACGATTTCCCTTTTAATCCGAATTGTTAAATATTTATTCATATTTGATTTTATGTTTATTTCCAGCATATTTTAAAATGAACCCCGCCCGTATTTTCTGTGTACCTATACCGTTCTTATTGTTGTTGTAGATTATTTGTTTTTTGTTAAAATTCTGAATATCTAAAATCCGGCGAGGTGAGAGTGTTTTAAGAGAGTAGAGCCCTTAGAATTAGCGGTTCCGTTGTATGAGTTCCGCTTCAGAAACCTGGGAATGCCACGTAAATTGGACGGACAAAGAATTAGGCCCCAGATTTCTAGAAGAAAGAAAATATTATTTGCATTAGACCCTCCCCCAGAGTTCGGTCGATGATAGTCTGTCTACGCATGCGCAAAGGGGTCTATGATCTTCATGTCCACCAGCTATTGGTCAGGTAAGCAGCAAACGCTGGGAGTATTATGTTTGAGTCTGAGATGACATGGCCGAGCTCACAACGCTCATGGTGTTACTGTCACGTCGAGCAAATAGGGCGGCAAGATTAGGAAGCTTTGCCACCCAGACTAGCAGACTAACTTTGTGCCATACCCGATGACCTTAACGCACAATGCCCAAGCTAGCGTCGTGATGCTCGTAACAATGAAATGCTTAGAGAGGAAAACATGGTTAGTGAATGAATACAGGCGTATACCGGAAGTAAAACTTAATAATTCTTAATGACGGGACGCGTAGATTGGTAGACAAGGAAGACGGCACCGACAGCCGTCCAGACACTGTTTTTCTGGCTCTAAAATGCGAATGTGGTACACAAACTGTCTAGATATCTGTCGCCCTCAGCGACCTTAAGACCCCTCGCAAGATTTGCGTCGCTGGAACTGCAAGAAACAGTCCTGGGTCATATCTTCACAGGAAGCAGATAAAAAAAAAACACCTGATTCCGCGATCAAAAAAAAAAAAAGAAAAAAAATGCAAGACAACATTCTCACAACAGCCGAGAGGATTGATTATACCTAGAGAGAGAGAGAGAGAGAGAGAGAGAGAGAGAGGGAGAGAGAGAGAGAGAGAGAGAGAGAGAGAGAGAGAGGGAGAGAGATGGAGATGGAGAGAGAGAGAGAGAGAGAGATGGAGATGGAGAGAGATGGAGATGGAGATGGAGAGAGAGAGAGAGAGAGAGAGAGAGAGAGAGGAGAGAGAGAGAGAGAGAGAGAGATGGAGATGGAGATGGAGAGAGAGAGATGGAGAGAGAGAGAGAGAGAGATAGATAGAGAGAGAGATCGAGAGAGGAGAGAGAGAGAGAGATGGAGAGAGATGGAGATGGAGAGAGAGAGAGAGATGGAGATGGAGAGAGAGAGAGAGAGTACACGGCGCAGGTCGCGTCAGTAGCCCGCGTGTACGATACCTTTGTTCTCATACGATGACGCAGACGGTGCAACTGACGTCGGGTCTACCCCCTCCCCTCGGACAAACGGTCCCAGAACCCGACTCCCCAGTCGCTCTGTCTGTCCCTCGTGTGTGTGTGTGTATGACAAGATCATCTATGCTCCTGTTACTGTTTTATAGAACCCCGGTGAGTGCAGAACGCGAGCGGCAGTAATTCCATCAAAGGCATACAGGTAAACACTAAACCACGGGCATCTGTTCCTTCAAGCTCTCAGTCAACGATACCTTCTTATATCTATTGCATCCGTCTAAACGGTCAGGTTAGCTTCTTCAAACAATCTGTCTCCATCACGGGTAACGTTTATTCAGTATTTCTTATTATATTCTATTACAAAAAAAAAAAAAAGAAGAAGCAGGAAATCTACTTCCATATATCGCAAACTTATCACAATAAACAAATCGTAAACACCAAGAGACTCTCCCTCTAAAAGATGCTTATAACATGGAATATACTTGTAAACAAACAAATTATCTCCCCTTCCTTCTTATTAATATTTCATCCTGATGTGGTATTTGACTGAAACTAATTAATAACAGCTACTATTCGTGGCGATATTCAGATTACATGCAGTCTACAAACTCCAGGAACATCCATCATCGGTGATCCTCGGCACACGTAAGACAGACACGACCGGAGATAATTAAGAAAGTTGTGGTAGATCCTAGTGTTGGGTTACTTCAGATTTATCGTCCCTTTTATGCTGCGGTGGGATTTTAATACCAGCTTCTGGATAGAGATACCGCGATCAGATGCGTAGACAGGCATTTTGTCTTATAGTTACAGTAAAGGGGGAGGGTTTCAGAACTCGTATAAAAGCTCTGTCCCTCTCAGAGTAACTATTCAAAGGTTTTCCAACGTATTGATTGTAGAATATTGTACAGCTGTCAGAGAACTCATCTCCCGTCTCCACTTCTCAGTTTCTATAAAAATGCTTACGACAAGTGTACATACTACAATGGTCAATATATCGTTATATGATGATGATGATACTACTACTATACTACACACTACTACTAATACTATACTACTACTACTACTAATAATAATAATAATAATAATAATAATATAATCATATAATAATCATCATCATCACATCATCAACAGTATATTGCAGCAGTTACTGGAAGACAGCGTAAACAGGCCTGGTCTGTTTTGTTTTACAGATGTTCTATGTTCACAGATGCTACAGCTCAGCAGATACCCGCTATCACTGCTTATGCAAGAATCCCTCTGGTTTGGAGGGGGGAAGGGGAGGGGTCTCAGGAATCCCTGTTTCTCGGCCTAATCAGCAGCGGTTGGCCCAGACAGCTTTTCCTGGCGGGTCACAGTGATGCCGGTGACGATACAGAAATGTTCCTTCCTCACGTCGATTGTCGCCTCTGGCTCAGTGTACGCTTCTCGATCAGGCAGAAAGCCAGCCCTGACCTATGTTATTGAGAAAGCAAAGAAATACATCCAACAATATATAAGTTAAATAGAAAAAAGTTATACATCTCGCGAAAAAAATAAGCAGCAGGTTTTTGTTTCCAATTCCGCTGTCCTGGTATTGTACGTGAGTTCTGACGTACAACTTGGAACGACGTTACAGACATTCTCCGAGGAACTGAGCGACCTTGGAGCCGCCTGTACAAATTCCTTTTCCTACTTAATCTGCGTACGTTTCTGCAAAAGACCCGTTATTAAACTGGCCACGAGCGAGGTGTAAATCAGTTTCAGATTACCTAGGAGTCAATTTGGTGCTAATTCCTGCCGCTCTCCAATATACTGTTCAGCGCAGTATCATTTTTAGGACTCTCTAACAACAAGTTAACATCAGTTCGGCAGTTCATGGAGAGAGAGATACATCAGTATATACAGAGATGACGTTAGTAGAGAGAGAGGAGAGAGAGAAGAGAGAGAGAGAGAGAGAGAGAGAGAGATAGACATCAGTATATAGAGAGATGACGTTAGTACAGAGAGAGAGAGAGAGAGAGAGAGAGAGAGAGAGAGGAGAGAGAGAGATATGACATCAGTATATAGAGAGATGACGTTAGTACAGAGAGAGAGAGAGAGAGAGAGAGAGAGAGAGAGAGAGAGAGAGAGAGAGAGAGAGACCTTCCTGTTCAGGTCACCAAAATGTTACAGTATCATTGCGAGTATCGTTATCTTGTCATCCTTGTCAGAAGAAACGTTTTTTCAGCAGAACATTCTTTACAAAATGACCACCAGAGAGCAGCCTACCATGGGATTTCGACAGAGACAGCTCGTAACAGCCTTCATGCTGGTGATATGCGATACAGAATGTTACTGCTGCTTATCCATCTGATAAATAAGATCGCAACCGGAGGTTGATCCGTCGGTGCTATGTTATTTTTACCGATGAAACCAAGATTCTGTCTGGGCGTCAACGATGTACAGGCTAGAGTCTGGAGACAAACTGGTTAAACGATATGCTAACCGTGTCCCTGCCCAGCAGGACCAGTTTATTGGGGAGAGCCCGATATTATAGGTTGGCATTTAATTTGGCCGAAAAAATTATTAATCTTGTTTTCATCTGTCTGACCCAACAGTAAGGTCTCAGCTTCATCTTTAGGCCGACCGCACAACCCTGATAGTGTGGCCCGCACGCTCTTCTGACTTAAATCCGATCGAATGTGTGTGGGACATCTACTGTCTTCTTTTATTGCCAGTCCGCCCTCAGTCTCTTGATTAGCTGGGAGTGGGCATTGATCAAAGAATGAAGCAGCGTCCCACGGAGACTGCTAGAATGTCAGATTTGGTCAGTACCAAGACCGTGTCGTCAGATACTATGTGGCGCTTTCTTCCAATGTCAACTCGTCTGCGATCAGGGTTAAAATGGTGTCGTTGTCGCTTTGCTTTCGCTCGGCGATTTAGATTTGCCACAGACATCAGGTCTTTTCTGTAGACAGTTAAGGTGGAGACGCACGCCCTTTCCAACCGCAATATGAACACATGGTCGTGGGTACCGCACAAGCACTACGGGCTTGGCACAGCTCTTTTCTTTATTTCTCGTGAAGACTATCGTCGAAATAGCTTTCCATTAGCCCACAGACTACGGATTATACGTGTTTCGGTGTTCATTCTGGTCTTAGACGCAGGTATAACGAAGTAGGACGTTTAACGAGTCGAAATACTGGTGCTGACACCAGGCGGTGGTTTAAGAGACTGTCTTCAGCTTTCTTTCACGCACCTGGCCGCCCGACAGAGTCGGTGATATCCCGGCCTCCTACGAGAAAGCAGCGGCTCCGAGACTTCAAAGGTGCAAAACCGCTGTTCTGGTTAGCGGGGAGAAAGGGGAGGGTTGGTGGTTTGGCTGCCTGGAAATATAGCTTCAAGCGATGTCGCACCCGCTAAGTGACGTTACCGATTATAAAGCCGGGCTTACGGTTAACGGTGATCGACGCTAATTGGCCAGTGACGTAATAACCGTACCGGGGCACCTCTAATTACGCATTGGCCGAGTTCACTGAGAGAGGTGGTGACGGGGTCTTCAAGAGAAACTAATCAGATTCGTAAGAATTTGGGTATTTTTTTTAAAAAGTTATATAATCAGTCCCCGGAAACATTTTCGGGTAACTAACTTTTTTAAAAAAAAAAACTTTGCTAGATTTTAAGAAACTCAATCAAAATATTGCGCAATTTTCTTGAATAATTAAGGAACTATTTCCTAGTCGATATCCATTCATTTCCAAGAGAATTATAGCATAACGTCGTTGAACCTTTAGAACAATACCAAAATAATTAATATAAATAAAAATATATTTAAAAAAAATAATAAAATTAGCACAAAATTTTACATGTATCTATTTATATTTTAAATGTTCACAAAATGTTTGCGTCAAGAAAAACATTTAAAATTATAAAGAAAGTAACTGTAAACGTTTTGGATTTTAAAATATTTTAAAATTAAAGCTAAAGTATATTTAAATTGTATCTAATTAAAATTTTCCAAATCCATTTTTTTTTTAAATGCAGTGAAATGTATATAATGAGAGACGTAAGAAATAGAAAGTAGTTTCACTAAAGTCGTAAAGCAAACCAATCTTTAAATAAGCTACGCAGGAAGGTAAAGGACTTAGATTTAAATAACACAAAGAAATTGTTTGTTTTTTTTTTCCTTTGTTTTCTTTTACTGATGAGAAAGTCGCATCACGTGACGCGAAAACCGCGCGGTTTTTGCGATACGGGTGAAACTGGTTCGGCACGATGATCGCCAGAGATGAGGTCGTGGACCGAGTAGTGGCTTTCGCTTCTTTAATGGTTCTCACTTCGTTGAGGGAACTTCAGAGGTGGGGAGACCCTTAAGGTTACAAATGTGGGTGATGCCATCTTTCCTCGTCTCTGTGCCTCGTATTGAAAGGGGCGGTGGCGATGTTCTCTTCTGCCTTGGCGACCCCCCCTTTTCCCGATTTTCGAGGGACGACGCCACGGAAGAGCGTTTCTGAAGGAAGCCGGCCTGGGCTGCGTCGCCGCCTTAACAAGGAATGGAGCAGAACCATCCACAGAGAGAGATATGACGTCACTACAGAGATATGACGTCAGTATAGAGAGATATGACGTCAGTACAGAGATGTGACGTTATTACAGAGATATGGCGTCAGTACAGAGAGATGTGACGTCACTACAGAGATATGACGTCAGTATAGAGATATTACGTCAGTACAGAGATGTGACGTCATTACAGAGAGATTACGTCAGTACAGAGAGATGTGACGTCAGTACAAGAGAGATATGACGTCACTACAGAGAGAGAGAGAGAGAGAGAGATGGAATCGGCAGAAACTCGGGCACACACTTAAAGCGACAACAAACGCGAGCAGATCGCTGCAGATAGATATCCTCAGTACCATAAAGGAGGCGAGAAAGCCATAAATCATCCGGAATGCTTTAACCAATTACGAATCAACGAAAATGGTGGCTTTCCCTCCTTTTTACTCTCCCCGCTGGCTGCTGTTCGTTATCTATGATAAATTGCGAACCTTTGTTGCTCTGAATTATTATCATATTTTTCTTATTTTCAACCGTTTCGCAATTCTGCCTTTTTGATCCGATCGATATGGACGGCGGGCACAACGAAATCGACTGGGAGATAACTGCTGCCTTTTTGAATGGTTCTTATTTATACAAAAACTCATTCCCTGACTAATCCCCCCGGTTCAATAGAAAAATATAGGTGTCTTCATTATCGATCTGGTCTCGGTTTATAGACCAGTTTTTCGAAGTTCCTCGCAGACGGTCTCACTAGAGTCGTTGCCTCGGGGGCGAAGTTCATTACTTTGTCTTTACGCTTTGTGTCATCCATCCGAGTCCATCCGGGTCCATCCGGGTCCATCCGGGTCCATCCCACCCGCAAAGAAGGGGAGATAAAACGAACATATCAAAAAGAAAGCAAAACGGGTGTACATGTAATCTAAATAGCTAAGCTTATCGGGCTTTAAGACGGGGGATGGGGGGGGAAGTCGCGGAAACTGGGCTGCGGATAACGAACGGGTGAGGCCGGGCCAGGTCCTTTATTCCGCGAAGATCCACCGATGCTGAGGCGACGAGAGTTACCCTCTGTATCCCTCCCACCCCCCGCTGCCGGCGATCCGTCGCGAGTGGGTCAACGGGATGGTTCTCGCGTCGCTGATAATACGGCTACGAAGATTAATACAGAATACCTTCCCTCGCAGCAGTTGCCAGCGTTCAGGAAGATGGATGAGGGTTGGGGCGTCTTTAACTTCACAGTTATACGATACACTGGTCAGCTACTGTCTTAAGAAGGCGCGGATAGAACTAGTTCCTATAACTGTAGATGGCGCTAGTGAATACACTTAGTAGAATCACGTGTGCACTCTTGATTAGAAATACAGACAAGCTTCTGTTTTTTTTTTTCAGTTTCGGGGGAAAAAACAAAACAACAGGAGATCAGCTTTTAGTAATCAGTTCGTGCTTAAACGGCCTGGAAGGTTTGAAATGTTTGATTTGAAACTAAAACAACGGCGGAATGGTGTTTGAGGGAGGGGGGAGAGAGCCGACCGGGACCCGGACCTTCGAGAGGGAGCGGACAATGGCTTCAGATAAGATATCTCGGAGTATATTCGGAGATGTGCTAAATTAGTCACTGAACGTTCACCTTTAACCCGCGAGGAATTTAAAAAAAATATGGTGAACTTTTTCAAGGGGAATAAAAAAAAAAAACCTGTCTATGGAAAAGAGCTGAGGCGACGGGTCTTCAGAGCGTTAAAGTGGACCGACAGCCCCTGGCGGAACAGGGCGTAAGCTTTCCTTGCTGTCCGCGCCACCTGCAGGCCCGGCGGGACAGCAACTCTCCTCTAGATGATTAGCGTTTTGGAAAACGGGGGATTGTGCTGGAAGGAGAGACTGCAGTACGGTGTCGCTAAAGGGTGTGTTGGGTTGAGCTTGCCGGAATACCTGTCGCCCAGTTCAAATGCAGTCCCTGGATCTTTGTGGTCACGAAACAGCAAAGCTTCGGCGACTTTAGCTTCCAACAAATCCTGAAAGGTATAAATGCGGTTACCTGTCACCGGACCAAAATCTCATAGACATCGACTCCGTAATAATAAGTAAATTCCATCTTTGCACAGAATTTAATTTAATTATAAAAGGTGAATAAATTCGCTTAGTAGTTACCGATGCATCAAACCGTCCACGTCTTTGCCGCACCTCTATGGAATATTTAAACTTAAATGCAGATTGTCAGCGACGGGTGCTACCAGTGGACATAGATATAAACAAACTAAAGCCTATTTGTTAGAAAGCACTTCTGTTGTTGTTGTTGTTTTAGTTGCAAAACTTTGGATTTGTTTTGATTTCCTTATTTTCTTAATAGCTCCGACCGACATCTTCAGGTGGGCAGATCCCAAGAGCGTGTAGACAATGGAACATCCGGGAACTTACATTTAGTGGTGGGCCGAACTCGTCGCTCGTTGGATGCTGTTAACGTTGGCAGAAGACAAAAGGAGAAAAAGACGAAAAAATACGCGCCGTAGGGTTAACGAAGCGTACAGCCTGTCTGGCCTGTGAAGAAAACCAGAAGAGAGGCCGGTCTTCAGAACTAACGGGGACATCCGATGCCGTTCACCGACAATAGCTAAGGCGCAGACCTTGACGACGTGTGAGTGCTACTTTCACTTTAATCAATAGACTTGCCCTGGCTGCACTTGCATCTCGCGACCCCATGCATGCTTACGACAGTGTCTTGTTTCTTTGCACGAACTTAACTTTCATAAAACCAACTCGCAGTGGCAACATCACCCGGCCTGTAACTACCGAAACACTTCCTAAGCATTAGAACTAGAAAACCCGTGACTTGAATTAATTCTGATCATTCGTGCATCGATAGTAACGATTACAAAGATCGAATATATCTATGCTATATTAGCCATTCCCCAATCATTTCTTTTCGAAGCCTACTTTTCAAACGAGTCTCGTAGCACTCAGTAGCCATTATCAGTGCTGAACTGGTTGCATATTTGGTCAACGATCTCGTAAGCAAATCACGTGGGGGGTGGGGGTCTTGTAGCCAGACAGATCTGTCATTGCAAAGGTTTATATTAATGACGAAAATAATACCTGTCCCAGCCTCTACGGCTCAACCTGTGCTTAGCGATACAGATTTGGAAGATAGCGGGCCGCAAGTGTATCCCCGAGGGTATACAATAAGGTAAAGCATTATGCCCCGGTTGGAATCGGTCTTTACTTCGCGAAAAGTTTGCCGATGTTTAGCAATAATAATAAAAAATAAAAAAAAACCTCGTGTTGTGTTCTTGAATAGGGGTTTTCTTTTACGAAACGTTACTCGTATTAAATAAATAATTAATATAGAATGTTTCGAGGCGACCGCTCGTTTACAGCATCGTTACATCCGCTACCGCAGGGTGTCGCTCTAGTTAATGGTTTTATTGTCAGTTGAACATTTCCGATATTCCATATACTATTCCAGACCCCCCTAAATTATTATCTTTTCGATCAGTACGCAGAAGAAAACCGATTTATTTCTTTCTCTCTTTTTTTTTGGTTATAAATGATACTTTAAAACAAATATATCTCGTGTACAAAGAGAGAGAAAAGAACAACTCTTGGAAAACGGAAAATTGAAATATTACTGCGATTCCTGTTTGGACATCTTCCACACTTCTCTACAGTCAAATACGTACATCTTTAAAATAAACAAGCGTCCAGCTTGGATTATAGCAGGTCTTTGTTTAATGGAATACACTGGAAACGAAAAGAATCCGAGAGACGTGTGTTGTGGGGGGGGGGATGGATATGAAGAGATGAAGCCTTTCGAAAAGTAAAAGATTCTAAGAGCGCGAAGATTTGTAGCTGATGATATCGCGTCTTGCAAAGCAGATAGTCGGTGTTAATTCAAGAGAAGGGATGGAAATTAATCTGGTTGTTCACTATCTCTTTGGCAACAAAGCCTCGGCTACGTCAGCCAGAAATGTGCCAGGATCAATTTGGTCTCTCTCTCTCTCTCTCTCTCCCCGGAAAAGAAAAGAATCAGTATCTTCTATCGATCTCCTTATGTAAATTCTCCGTCTTCCGTCTCAGCCCGTTTGGAGATTAGAACTCCCACTGTCATTGATTTTGCGCTTTTGCCTCTTTTTCTCCATCCGTCTCAAAGTATTTCGCATCAAAAAAAATTTCTTCTTTTATTATTATTATTATTATTATTATTATTATTATTATTATTATTATTATTATTTTGTCGTTTGTGGAAACGTAGTATCAACAGCCAAAGCCAATATCTCAACAACGAATAACGGCACGAATTAACGTTAATCCGTGAAGAGTTTTGAAAAGCGTGTTATTCGCAACGTTGCTCTTACGTATAGAGGTCGCTACTTGTCTTGCCGCGCAGCGGATATTCGTTAATTTGTTTTATGAATATTAACTCTAAAGCGAACCTTTCTTTTACTGAATTTTTTTTAAAAAAAAAAAAGAATTTTAAAATCCATGAATTTTTATATTCATAACTTTTAGAAGAAAAAACCTCCGTGTCTGCATATTTTAATGTTAAGCGAGCGCTGGGCCGGAAAAGTCGACAAAGTAAAAGATGGCTCGCAATCGGCAGAGAGTTAACTGGGGCTGTCGTTACGAGACAAGCCGACGAGCTACATGCGGTCTGTTCCGCCCACCCACCGTCTTTTTTGTAACGATTATATTAAAATGTGAAGATCAAAGATGGCCCGAGGACATCGCGTTCTATTGCAATGCGCCGTTTATATTCCTCATCTTGGTTGCATTACGAGAGGTCGTCTGTCCCCTAAGCCTCGGGTACAAATTCCCCAGAGGCGAGTAGCGTAAAAGGATCCACCTTAGAGATGCAGCACTTCAAGAAAAAACAGTAGGGGGGGAATAAATGGGTTAACACGCCTTCAGCATCGAGAACTTCGCTTCCGTTCTATTGCCCTCGTCTGCAGTTATTATTTAGAACGGCAAGGATGCGTTCCAGTGGCTTCAGTGCTAAATCGAGGCTTCGGAACTCGATATGATCTCGGACGGTTTTCTTTTCTGGCGTCACGTCGTAAATAACCATGCTACAGGTCTTCATGAACTAATTGTGCCTGACGTGGAACCCCTTGCTGAGAGAAAGAAGACTTATATAAAGGATTCTCTTCAAGAACTGAGCCGGCGTTCGCGCCAACTAAAATACACAGATTTTCAAATACGTTTCAAGTTGGATAGACGTGTAACTTCGAGACCAAAAAAAAGCAGCAGCAGACACCGTTACCGCCTATAGAAGACACCCGAGACCATAACATGCCCATACATCATAACATCTAAAAAAAAAACGACAAGCTTAAAAAAGTTTCTAAGCTGCAACATTTTATTATCACTTATTTCAACAGTAACAAGGCGTATAATCCGCGGGTAATATACACGGAATTTGACAAGAAGAATAGTAATTGAGGATTGCACCATTCAAAGAAAGTAGAGGGTAAGTTCGTGCACTTCCCCATCATCATATTACTGGTAACTAAACTAATGGATCTACGTTTTGACCGTCTTTCAGACTTACCATCGTTCATATTTAGTTTTTAGAAAGACTGCGTCAGTGTTCAATGATTTTTAACTGCAGGGAATACATTTGTGGTAAGGGTTTTATGAGTGGCCTGGGCTGGTCTTGACCCTGCGACAAGTTTCTGGTGTAGACTTTAAAATCCTTCCGGTTTCTTTTGATTTTTCTTTTATCTGGAACTACTAAAGTTATGACATTCAAATTTGCAGTAAAATGGAAAATGCCAAACTTTATTGTTGAAAAAAACTTCTTAAACCTGAGACATTGACCATCTCATCATGTATGCATATTTCTTTAACTTGGAACTTTGACTAAGCTGTGATGGCTTCCTGCAGTTGTAAATTTAGCTGCTCTCTGTGTGGACAGGTTAAGGCGAAACCGTTTGCTTGACTCAGACAAACACCCAGTTATATGTTGTTCCTGTGCACCAGCATACAAATAGGCAGTAGATCGAGTAAATCAGGTTACAGAATAGAGCTGGTAGATTTGCTGTTGGGAATGCTTTCTGTCCTCCTTTTACAACTAGGAAATTTTCTTGATTAAGTTTCACATATAATTTTTTTTTTTTTTTGTGCCAAACTAATTTCCAAAATCCTACGGGATCTGGTTAGCATCTTTGGCGGAGGACAGGAGAGTCTTTACATTTGACCTCTGAGTCCAATTTTAGCACTATGTGCGCGGTCTATTATCGTCGGTTAACTGTCAATCAGTGTCTGCACACAAATTTCCGTGAAATTTCATATATCTTTTACAGACATGCCACAGACTGGCTGACAGTAATTATTCTTTAGGAACACATTTGATCGTTAATGTTCGCAAAAGGCATTTAGGTTTGAAAAGAATGCGAGGAGCACAGACAGCATAGCTGGATGTCAAACCGAAACTTAATCTCAAAGACAGCCACCTAACGGTGAAATGAGTCACCAGCTGGCTGGCGTAGAGCTCTGATTGTCTCTTAAACCGGACCACGTTTTACTCGAATTTTCTAAGATCAGTTGCAATTTTCCTACTATCGGCTTTCTGGTTGTTAGTTACTTTAATCCGTATCTGTTTCTATGTCTTCAAAACCTATAAATTCAAACCTGTAAACAGATTTCCCAGATGCCTGCATTCCAATATGGCCGACCGGTTATAACGTCACGATCCATCACATATCTACAAATACTGACTGTGAGGTCAGGTACATACTATTTATGTAAACAAATCCTTAAAAAGGTAGGAAAATAAGTTATTCCTTTTTCTACCTTAGTTTTAAAAAATGCGATTGAATAAAAAAGCATCCGTATAACAAAGTTGAAATTGCGTGTTATTCACGAAGTCGCGCGTTTATCCAAGGTCTGTATTACATAAATATTATTTAGTGTTATTTTAAACTTAATGTAATACTTTACTTATATTATTAAAATACTTATGTTTCGTCTTAATACAGATAATTAACCATATTGTTTATTTTCTTTAATTTCTATATAATAACATGCTTACATTGAGATGGTTGTTATTTGTTTGTTTTGTTACTCGTGCAGCCATAATCCATCTGCTGACCAATATCATATATGAAATTATTGAACCGGCCCGTGTCTGTATTCATTTCCATTGCATTCTTTTTGTTTTTCTATACTACATTCTCGCCCGATTTCGTTCTGGTTTCTTTTTAAAGAGTGCAACCTCGTAGAATTACCAACGTCCGTAAACCAATTTCTCGAATTCATCCAACCGCGAAAATAGCTCGTGTGATTGCTTGTCGTAACTAGTTATTTTGGAAATCATACGTAAAGATCCGTAGCTGTCAGCTAGAATTAAGTGTAAAGGAAATGAAATTTCCCACTTATATTATAGAGAGAGAGAGAGAGAGAGAGAGAGATGACGTCAGTACACAGAAAGAGAAAGACTGAAAGAGATGGAGAGAGAGATATGACGTCAGTACACAGAGAGGGAGACTGAAAGAGGGTGGAGAGAGAGACAGAGAGACCGATATGACGTCAGTACAGAGTGAGAGAGATATGACGTCAGTACACACAGAAAGAGAAAGACTGAAAGAGATGGCGAGAGAGAGAGATATGACGTCAGTACACAGAGAGGGAGACTGAAAGAGGGTGGAGAGAGAGACAGAGAGACCGATATGACGTCAGTACAGAGTGAGAGAGATATTACGTCAGTACACAGAGAGGGAGACTGAAAGAGGATGGAGAGAGAGACAGAGAGACCGATATGACGTCAGTACACAGAGAGGGAGACTGAAAGAGGATGGAGAGAGAGAGATATCACGTCAGCACACAGAGAGGAAGAGAGGGAAGGAGAGAGAGTACAATATGGAAAAATGCATGGATTACGTCGTATAAAAAAACCGGCTTTGTATTTATCATCTAAAACTGAAACTGAAGTAAACCTTGTCGGATTTTTTTATTTGAACAGAAACGATAATGTAGGCCGAGTGATAAATCAAGTGTCATCACAATTCCACATGCACTAGGATGATTCAAAAGTTAGTAATACAGCTACAATTTTAATGAAGCTGCCAGTATTATTAATGTTGTTATATTTTACCGTAATCGAACCTAACCTAAAAAAAAAGAAAAAAGAAAACACTGCTGATAAAACAAACTTAGTTTGCTCGATAGATTTTTGAAAACTGCTTAGTTTTTATCATAATAACTAAACTGTGACAACAATTTCGGTAAATTTAAATTTTCTCTACTTTTTACCACCCAGTAGCGACACCTATACCAATACCACAAAACCATTTGCGTACATCGTAGTTGTGAAAGATGGTTTTGGTCTCTTAAATCTGTCACCACCGCCTTTCTTAGTCAAACTTCGAAAGAGTTCAGAAGCCTGTAATGGCTGCCCAGAAATATCAATATAAGAATAGTGAATTAATCATTTGCTGTATGCATTTGATAATGTTCCATTGGTAATATTTATATTTCAACCGAATAATAAATACTAGCGATCGATATAAGTTACAAATGGATCTTTTACTGTTTCTCACTTGAACTCTTGGAAACCACACTGGATTTGAAAACATGCTTCACGTATTTACTGGAAACCTGCAGCATCGCAATCCGCTGTTTCGCAGATCCAAGAGGACGAGGATGTCCAATGAGCCAGCAGTACAATATTCAAGACATCGTAAAAGCGGACAAGGTTAGAAATTGCACTAGTTGCTACTTTAACGGTGACCAAACTAGAAATGGGGGTGTAGCAACATAAAATGGATGGGATCGCGAAGCCGATCATTATCACAATTACTTGCATGCAACATCTAATATTTTAATTATTATTGACAAGTTTATCCTGACTTCCGTGTAATCCGCGCAAGTGTATTGCCCGCACAACACGAACCCCTCACATCGACACTAGTTGTTTCATGGCTTAGAATGCCAAAACCGGATTATTTTACTCTGGAGGAGAGGTTGTTTTTATTTCCATAGTGATATTTTGGGTCCTGCACCCAAATAACAGAGTGCGAGTCTGCAACTTGCACTGATGGCGCTGGGAGCTGGCGTCGCAAGAATCTTTTACTGTATTAATGAGGTCGCACTATAAAAAGACTGATAACCGCTGGGATAGTTCTTTTAATCGCACATTTTCCTTAATATAAGCCATCTGTCGGAGCTATTTGATACAAACAGTATTGAGTGCGAGAAGAGCAATACATCTGCAGTCATCATCAATATAGTTCAATCGTTATAGTTACAACCATATTTTATAGTTGTTTGCGAAGAAGCTGGAAGTGTTTTGACTTATGTAAAGGCTACGTTTTTCTAAAGAGTCTGCTCCATCTATTTGAAAATATGGTGACCGCGTCACATTGAACAGCTGTACCACGTGATGTTTCTATGAGCTGAACTGTCTCTCCCACTTCGAGGGAACAACGTACAGCTGCCCACTCTGCCGTGGAGCTCACAAAGTTTAAATTATGCTTCCATTTAGTCTGAGACCATAAATATAAAAAAAAACTCTATATGCCTGATCCTTATCGTAAATCTTAGACAGGCAACATAAAAGATCAATGATTCAGTATTCTTCTTTGTTTCACTAGTTCTGCTTCATAACCTCATGATTTTATTTGCCCTATCTGCCACTAATCTACGTGTCTAACATAACTAATTAAATAAGTGAAATAAATTTGTGAAAATGGCTTTTTATAAAATAATAATAATAAAAATAATAATAATAATAATAATAATAAAATAATAATAATAATAATAATAATAATAATAATAATAATATAATATATAATAATAATATAATAATAATAATAATAATAATAATTATTATTATTATAATTATTATATTATTATTATTATTATTATTATTATTATTATTATAAGTGATATTTAAAATCGTATTAATTAAGAATTCTTCTTTCCTAGTTTTTTTTTTTTCTTTCCATAACCTTCTTGTTTTTTTGCATTAACTAAGCTAACCTTCATTTCGTTAAACTGTTAATAAGCATAAGCTACACTTAGAATGCATTATATATCTGTATCATAATTATTAACTCTCTCTAAACAGACGACCTCTATGTACCGAGTCATATCTCTCTCTATTTATAGACGTCATCTCTCTCTATGAGCCGACGTCATATCTCTCTCTGTACCGACGTCATATCTGTCTCTATGTACCGACGTCATATCTCTCTATGTACCGACGTAATATCTCTCTATGTTATGACGTCATCTCTCTATGTGTTGACGTCATCTCTCTGTCTCTATGTATTGACGTCATCTCTCTCTATGTACCGACGTAATATCTCTCTATGTATTGACGTCATCTCTCTCTCTATGAGCCGACGTCATATCTCTCTCTGTACCGACGTCATATCTGTCTCTATGTATTGACGTCATCTCTCTGTCTCTATGAGCCGACGTCATATCTTTCTCTGTACCGACGTAATATCTCTCTCTATGTATTAACGTCATCTCTCTGTCTCTATGAGCCGACGTCATATCTCTCTCTATGTATTGACGTCATATCTCTCTATCTCTCTCTCTCTCTCTCTCTTCCCCTTTTCTCTGGCCAGCTACTAGAAATAACAGTTAGGGTCATTGTCCCTGTCATCTGAAATAAATTATCGAAACGGACTATTCAGATTATTCTTCAGCATCAAACAAAGGATTGTGGTTGTTTTACAAACACAACGAAGAGAAGATAATTGAGTAGAGCAGTTAGAGGTTGACAGAAACAACTCTTGACGGTGCCCCTGTTTTAAGGGGTCTGAAGTTTCTGAGTAAACAGAGTTCACACGACGAGGACGGCTTTTGTCGACGCAAGAGGTTTAAGGAACTACACCCGTTGAAGAAAAAAAAGAACAACTGAGGCGTGGGGTAGAAATTGCCTACTAATGAAATGTTTTGGAACCGTAGAACCCGTGTAATTTTAACTAGAAATGCTAATAAGGACAGCGTTTTCTGGCTCCACCCGTCCACTCAGGTTTTTTTTTTTGTTGTTTTACTTATCAAAACGTTCCGGAGCTTTCCTTTATCAGGCCCAGAAAGTGTGTTTTCTCGCCAACCATCTGTCAGCGGCTCTGTAAGCGACCGTGCGGCGCGATAGGGGTTCGCCGGTGTCTGCGATTGCGTTAGTAACGCACGTGGGTCGGCTCCTTTTACCGCCCCGTCGCGGGCATCTCGGTCCCACGCTTCGTGTTGTTGTTGTTTGTCGTCGTTGCTCATTTCCTCGCCTCGGGAAAAATCAAAACAAGAAGCGGAAAAGGGAAAAGGGATGTTTTCCCAGAACCGGCGACGTGAAACAACCACACACGCGCGCGGTTCCGGTTCCGGTTCCGGTTCCTAACTGTTTGGATCAGAAATCCCGCGATGCCCCGGGAACCAGCGACTTCACGGAGACTCGGCCCCCGCGCGGTAGCTCGAGGACGCGGGAGCGACATATCCCCCCCCCCCTAGCCTTTAATAAAGTTTTTCTGCTGAAGTGTACACCTGTCCCCTTTCGGGGCCCCCCACCAGGAGAGCGGTGAACTATGAGCGAAGCGAAGTCCGAAAGGTCTAGCGTCTGGAAGTCTCTCGACTTTAAAAAGAAGAGAGAGAAGAAGCCAATAACAACCTCCTGAATCAGATGCTGATTATTAAATCCCTTCCTGTTGTCGGTCATGTTGATACGGGATAAGCCTTCAAAGGTGATTTCAAAATAGGATTTTCTAATTATTTAAAAAAATAAATAAATAAGACGTTAGCTACATATTTTCTACATCTCCCGGCTAAATAGCTTAAATACGCACAACAAAGAATAAGGCTAGTTGGTCATTCGCCGTTTGGATCAGTATCTTCCCGACATCCCCACGTTCCTTCCTCGCCTCCCTTCCCGGTGTCTTCTCACATTTCAGCAATTAAAAGGAACCCCTGCTTAGCGCACAGTAAAGATCTGATCGCCAAAAGTTAAAGCCGGTCGGACAGAGATGAAACCCGTGTCGCTTTTCTCTGACAGCAATCTGTAGAAAAAGCTCCCACAAATGTAGCGCTGTCGAAAGGGTTAATAGTTCGTTTAGCTTCCGTTTTCCAGTTGCGCTGGCCAACCATTATATTTACGAAGAAATTACACTTCATAAGTGAATAAGTTATGTTAGGCGCGCACCGAGGAAGGACAGAACGCTATGTCCGCTCACCGAATCGGTCCACTATCGTAAGACATCAATTTCTTGTGTCAATCTATTTCTGATACGTTCTTTTTCCATGTCGCTCTACACGTCAGAAAGCATTAGTTCTTCGATATAATAAGGTTCGGTCAAAGAAAAGCGACAATATCGTAGCAGATCGATAGCGTTCTTCGTGTCTTTCAGGCTCCGCCGCGTTTGGCCCGAGTTCTTCTAAGTGGAAATCGGGAACACAAGGCGCAAAGATGGCTGCTAGTTTCGCACCATTTTTCGAATCGTTATCTGCCCTCAGCGAACTAGCATCTCCACTTTCACCTTCATCCATGGCGCTAATAGGGGATGGCCCACCAAAAATAAAAAAATCGGAAGACATGCCGGAAGCGTTAGGTAGAAGGCTGGAGTTGTCGCTGTTTTGTTTTTTTTTTATTAATCTTTTTCTTTTCCTATTCACTTAAAATCTTGTGCTTTAATGATGTGGCGCGGTGACTCTTGCTTATCTCTGGAGATCATTCACAGGCATCTGCAGCTCTACAAATGGACTTCGGAACGCCATTCCAGTAACACTTACGTATGAGTGAGAGTTTGTTTTGATCTCTGTAGAGCGTCAAGTAGATCGTTCGACGAAGGCAGGTTCCCTCCCTCTCAACTCCTCACATTCGCGGGAGGGGGTTTAGGGAACTTTTGGTCCACGCCCTTCTTCCCAGTTATCTCACGGCCCCCCCCGTCTCGCTTCGAAATTTGCCACTGCAGATTACCGAGAATTACCTGGGATGGGAGGGGGGCAAGGACGACTTCCTCTCCTCCGCATCAGCCCATCAGAGTAAACGTGAAGACGGAGCCTCGTAAGACGGCAGCTGGCGAATGCGGTGAAATCTTCAAAACCGCGCGTGAGACCGAATGAAGACTCCGGGGACGCGTTAGGGCTCTTCTGATTAGAGAGGGAGAGAAACTGGCGTATCCGGAGAAAACTTGCGCGAAAAAGGAGCCGGCGCAGGGTTAGGGGGCAGATACCAGACCACACAACCGCCGTCCCGGACTCCACGGAAACTCCGTCACAACCAGCAGGCAAGCAAGCGCGTCACGTGCTACGCTAACCCGACCAAATTAAACACGGAAAATATTAAGTCACGTAAATGCCAAGTAAAGGTGGCCTTTTGTTTCTTTCAGGAACTACACTAAAGCGCAGGTGACGACGACTTTGTCCAGTGTTTTCAAAGGGGAAAAAGAAGTAGATTTTGCATCAGCTCGTAAATGTACTTTTTGGCAACTCGCGGTGCCTAATGTTTTTAAAATGAATGTATTGGATAATATGGACACAGTGCCTGATATGTTAAACTTTTTTAAAGGTTAATATGGACACAGTGCCTGATATTTTAAACTTTTTTAAAGGTTAATATGGACACAGTGCCTGATATGTTAAACTTTTTTAAAGGTTAATATGGACACAGTGCCTGATATTTTAAACTTTTTTAAAGGTTAATATGGACACAGTGCCTGATATGTTAAACTTTTTTAAAGGTTAATATGGACACAGTGCCTGATATTTAAACTTTTTTAAAGGTTAATATGGACACAGTGCCTGATATGTTAAACTTTTTTAAAGGTTAATATGGACACAGTGCCTGATATTTTAAACTTTTTTAAAGGTTAATATGGACACAGTGCCTGATATTTTAAACTTTTTTAAAGGTTAATATGAACACAATGGTCTATGATTATGATTAAAAACAACTTTTTTTTAAAAAAAACAAACAAAGTTACCTGGAGTTGAACGTTAGCCAACCTCAAGCAATATTAGCGTAATATCCAGTGGTAGTTCTTATCTCTTTAACGCATCCCTGCACAGTATTTTTAAGGTGTGGCACGATTTGGGTTCTTGATTTTTAAAAAAAATATCTTTGACTTTCTTTCCTTCCAGATGCACACCAGTCACACTACGCTGTTGGCTATTAGTCTGGTGCGTTAGAACGAAGGTAGAATTTAGCACTTAACGGTAAATTATACGAAAAACTGAGATAAGATAAACAGAGAGCAAGATTACTTATACTGGTTTGATAGAGGGAAAAAATAGTTATCGGCGTACAGAACTGGCAATTTTAGACGCAAAGTCGCTTTGCTGCCAAGAAAGGTATTAGATACTTATTGAAATATAAAACCAAAAGACGATATTAATATCTCAATTTCGCTACATCAGTATCTTGAATTTAAAGTAATTAAATAATAATAATAATATAATAATAATAATAATAATAATATAATAATAATAATAATAATATAATAATAAATAATGATAATGGTTATGATACTGAAAAAAATTTTTTTGTCAAACAAGAAAAACATATTACAGTAACAAATCTACATTTTGAAAAGTGCATTTGGTTAATGACTATGCAAGAAAGGGGACGTATTTTTGTTATTTGGTAGTGAGTCAAGGAGAATTAATTCTTGTTTATTCTACACGCATTTTTAATAAATGCCTAGTTAAGATTAATTTAACGAGTTGACCTAATATAGTTGTACTTGTTCTTTAAAAAGTTTTTTTTTTCCCTAATATATATTTTTTTCCTATTGCAAGGAAATTAGCACCATTTTTTCCGAACTTTTAATTTTTCCTTAAAAGTATATTGAACCTTACGGTAAGTAGTGGGCGGCCTTTCAACTCACAAAGGTTAGCTACTTACTACTTACCGCTACAAACATAAAAAAACAGGAGCTCTTGGAGTCCCACGGTGTCTCACAGCTATTGCATCTAGGCCAAAGACAAGCACTTTTTAATGAGGCAAACTTGAGAGATGACTTTTAACTTATTTTCCATCTTAGCCCGACTCTACTTAATCTGCTGAATCTGTAGGTGGCTTCTAAAAAAACAACCATTGTTTTAGCAGCTTGGCGTGTCTTTGAGTACACCTCGAGGTATGGGAACTGCATGTCTTACAGTAGCTACATATGATATCCTGATACCCTAAATTGTCGGCATGGGTGACTTAGATGTTTTAAATGTACGCATCAACACTAGAGTTTCAGATACTATAAAGCTTAACTGCATCACATATAAGAGATGGAGAGAATCGATGTCGTTTATTGATATTCCGGCTGAATGAAGCTTCTCTCGGATTATACAAGCAAGTGCCACTGCCACAATGCTGTTGTGTTTTACCTCCAGCTGATGGTCAGACTCGAACGTAGGGCTGGCAATTGCTAAAGATCTCTTGCATCCGTTCTTGTATGAAAATTCTGCTAAGGGTTAAATTATCTTCTCTAAGTACGCCGAATAATATTTTTTTTTCTTAACCCCGCGTATGTCTCGTCGGTTCTCATACCACCTGGGGTCCATTTGTACTCCAGCCGATAGATGCGTTGAGGTTTAGTCGGCGCACCCGTAACGATAACCAAGAGGGTGGGTAGTCACACGGAGAGCGATCAGTGATACAGATTTAAAGGTAAAGGTACATACGCACTCCATGTAATGGAGTTTCAGCAATTAGGATATTTGGCCATTAATGTATAAGTAAGTTAGGTACATAATGTGAAAGGAAAAAACACGATAAAAAAAATTACTCATGGAATATTACTCTAGCGAATAGTTTACTCTCTGTACCAGGATCCAATTCTTCTGTCTTTAATTCCGGATAAATGAGGATTTGCAGCACTGCGTTGTACATATGTCGTATATCTTAAAAGGGACTGGTAGGCTTCCGTAGCGAATTCGACCTTTTAAGGGGCGGAATAACCCCGTGTCGGACAGCGCTTGGACAAGGTACCCGGATGAGCTGTACAGCCGCCAGGACGGCCGCAAGACGCGGGTTCCGCCGATCGAAAGAGAAAAGCTTCCCTGTGGCGGAAGTCTGTCCATACGGAACTCTAAGGGGCGCTTCCGAATAATAATTAAAAAAGATTAGCAGGGCGGGATAACATGGCGTTTATGAACCCTTCCTCGCAAGCCCGTAAAAACCAGACGATCACGTGATCGGGGGGGGCATGACCTGAAGCTGCCTGCCAAAGCACAGGCTGAACGGAAACTCTAATCCAGATATTTCCTTTCGTTGAAAGGGAAAAAGAGAGAAGTCGACACGAAAGTTGCATTAAATGACTCAGCATTTAAGGAGGTTGCGATGGGAGAAGCCGTGATCGGTTCAGGCTAATACGGTCTGAGAAGCTTTACATCACCGCTTCTCCACGCATGAAACTGACAACCGTCGTTCGTAGGAATTGATTAGCGAAACGTATCTACTGCGCCATAAGCCGGCGCATTGGCGTAACTTCTCATTTCCCAAGAAATTTCTCTCTTTTCACTATCAATTGAGATATATGGACTTCAACTTTTTATGTATTATTTAAGCCGATCCGTAAAGTGTATAGAAAATAGACGAATGGAATTTATTTTCTACCTCCAGAACTATCTCTCTCTCTCCATCTCTCTCTCTCTCTCTCTCTCTCTCTCTCTCTCTCTCTCTCCTCTCTCCAATTCTCTCTTCTCTCTCTCTCTCTCTCTCTCTCTCTCTTCTCTCTCTCTCTCTCTCTCTCTCTCTCTCTCTCTCTCTTCTCTCTCACCATCTCACCATCTCTCTCATCGGCTGTAGAATTTTAAAGCAACTAAGTTTTTAAAAAAAAAAAAAAAAATTTAACACATCAAAATATTCCCTGCTCTTCTAGTAGAAGTTCAGAACCTTCAGCCACATCGCATGAAAGTTAAGAAAGAAAAAAAAAGAAAATTCTGGAAATTTTAAGACTATAGATTTCTTGCCAGTTTTTACAGGCCTTACGAGAGAGAGAGAGAGAGAGAGAGGAAATATTACGGTATCTATTTGAAATATTATAATTCAGTTTTATCGAGTTTTCTTGATGTTTGATGGCAGTGATCAAGTTTTGAAGTTGTATTAGTATGTTTTAGGCATGTTGCTGTCGATACCACAGAATGTTAACTGATCAGCTGTCTGAGGTCTGGGAGAAATCTATCTACAAAATCGAAATACGTCCAAGAGTTATTGATTCTCTCTGTCGCTGTGCTAACTCAAACAATGGCGTTCCCTTTCTTTTAAATCAAACGTAATGGGATATAATTACTGTTTAATAAAATACTTTTGAAGCCACTAAAATAATAAGCTAAAAATAGCTGACCAACTTTTATATTTTCTGGTTTTATGAATTTCACGCTTGAACGCACATGGAATAAATAAGCAAAAATAATTTCTTCCGCTGGGATTTTTTAAAATGCAAATCACATGGTCGGCAGGAGTTCCGGTTCTGTCTTTGTCGGTATGCGCAGAACCGACCGACCAGGTCGAATCCCCTCCCCCTCGAGATTCTCCCACTCCGGCGAGAAACTCCGCCAGAAAATGGTTGCGCGGGTGGGGTGGTGAGGGCGATCGACGCTGCGGCTTTAACGCTAATCGGGGCCAGAAACATCAGAAAGGAATGGTTTGTGCCGATGTTTATTTCGCGGAGGAAAATCGGCCCACACGTGGTACCGCCTCGTGGGAGAGTTCTCTCGATTGTCGGCAGCACGCGGCCGGTCTTCTTTACCATTCAGTCTCGTCAGTTTACTGCGATCCACGGTCACCTCCACGCATGGAGACGAGTTCTAACGGAGACCCCACCCACCCCCCTGCGGAAGTCGAAAGTTCCGGTTGCGCCTTCTCGGATGAATTATAAGCTGGTTTTCTTCTTCTTCCTAATACGTTGAAGAATCTTGTGCATCTGGCTGAAACAAACCCGTAAAATTAGATCCGAAGGGTTTTATGTTGAGTATTATTGCACACTAGGGTAAGGGAAATGATTCTTGGTAGCAAAGTAGAGGATCCTTTTCAATAAGGTAGAGAAGATGGCTCTCTTTTAGGTGAGATGACAGTATAGCCTGGGACTGGACTCTCAAATAAGAAAGCTGACTTTTTGTGGGGAAAGAAAATCATTCTTTCTTTCTCCTTAAACAGATGTCTTTAGTCTTTCTCTGGTTTTTTCTTGTTTAACTATAAATCTTTGTAATTAATTCTGGCGTCGATTGACTCAGCAAAAAGCAGGAAAAAGAAACACTTTTTATATAATAAAAGCTGTTTTGTCAGGCTGACGAAATCACACCTGTGCTATAGGAGTGTGTTTAGATAATAACTTTACAAAGGGGAAAGATAAAACCCTAACTGTCCAGGTACACAGTTAATAAGTATCGCATCCATTTTAACATTACAGATGAATTCTGAATATTTGTGTATAAAGGGCAATAATGAGAGTTACCAGGGATTTAAGATATTTACATGTTCGATTATCTACACGCCAAGAATCTCTTCTCACTGCCAATTTTTTATTTTTCTTTTAATTCTCCGAATTATGACAAATCGCTGTCAAATATGGACGATACTCCGCCGTAATCGCACCCGCGAAGACCGACATCTAGACGACAGGCGCTGGTTTCTGAGTCACTGGCACAGACGGCTGGGGGTTTAAATATGCGGCGGTCACTCGCCAGATTGTGAAATAAACACTCCCTCCCCGCAGATAAGGAGAAGAATGTAAGTAGAGTTATCGGCCGTGATAACCGAGCCCCATTCCGTATCTACGTAACGAAAGCTAGCGGGAGATAAAAAAAAAAAATTGAGACGATGCTGTTTGCAGCTCTAAGACAGAGAAGTTAGCGATTCTTCTTTTGCCCGGAGATATTCCGCGACTGCAGCGCTAAGAGGTTGGGGTTGTCAGCGCCAAGCCATTGCATTTGTGTAGACACGACCCCCCTCCCACCAGTCTATTTTTGTTTCCATTCTCCTCGATCCTCCCACCCTCCGGCCACCAAGTCTACGGCAACCGATGAATATATTTAAAAAAAAAAAAACAACTTTCAAAGGAAAATTAATTTCCGGTTTTTTTTTCTTTTAATTCTATCCCGTGACGTTGTTCGGAATGTTTTTATCCGGTTACATCCCATTAACCAAAAAAATAATAATAAATATAGTAACCTCGAAACACCACTGCAAGATACAAAGAGGGAGACAGAGAGAGAGAGATAACGTCACTACACAGAGATGTGACGCCAATACTAGAGAGAGAGATGACGTCACTATACAGAGAGATATCACGTCAGTACTGAGAGAGAGATGACGTCACTACAGAGAGAGATATGACGTCAGTATTGAGAGCGAGAGGATGTCACTACAGAGAGATGTGACGTCAGTACTAGAGAGAGATGGTGTCACTACAGAGAAAGATATGACGTCAGTACTAGAAAGATATGATGTCACTACAGAGAGATGTGACGTCAGTACTAGAGAGAAATGACGTCACTAAACAGAGATAGGACGTCAGTATTGAGAGAGATGACGTCACTACAGAGAAAGATATGACGTCAGTACTAGAGAGATATGATGTCACTACATAGAGAGATATGATGTCACTACATAGAGAGATGTGACGTCAGTACTGAGAGAGAGAGCGGTATTAGAGAGAGATGATGTCACTACACAGAGATGTGACGTCAGTACTAGAGAGAAATGACGTCACTACACAGAGATATGACGTCAGTATTGAGATAGATGACGTCACTACAAACAGAGATGTGGCGTCACTACACAGAGAGATGTGACGTCAGTACTGAGAGAGAGAGTTTTGTATGTAATCGCCATTTTGGTTCCCGGGTCGATTAGCAACAGGTACAAGACGCGATAGATACACCGCGTGCGCGAAGAGGACAGTAAATCGCCTCGCACCGATCAGGAACGCGTCGGCTTGGAAGGCTGCGCTTCGTCTCGGTATTCAAGAAGGACGTCGAAGCCAGAGTGGTTGTCTGCTGGCGCAGTAATTAGCTCGCGCGCGCACCCCCCTCCTGCTGCCAAACTGATGGAAAACCCTCATGAAGACGAGTTTTCGGACTGCGACTGAAAGGTTAATTGCTTGGAAGATGAGGTCGCTCTTCACGAAGTCTTTCTTTCCTCTCCCGGCCCGCAATTATGCTAAATTGATCGCGGTTGTTGAAAACTTCCACGTTGGGTAAAAGACTAGTGGTGGTCAACCCGAAGCTGAAAGAATATTATCCCATATCCAAATTTGTTTATTGGCATTTTCATTCTAACCCACTCCCCCCCCCACACACACACACCACACAACCGTCCCCATCTCCCCGCCAGAGTTGCTTTCTTTTACCACAGGTGTCGTAAAACCTGCGCCAAACTGTTCTGGTATAACGTTTTCTCCACCAGCTTCGGAGATAAATAAGGAATAGATGAGCAGCGTCGGCTTCGGACGATCAATACGTGCGGCTGCCTTCTGGTCTAGAGCTGCATCCTCTTCTCATCTGGCCAGAATGATGTTAATATAGTGATAAGGCCCCAGGGGCTGTGTGGGCCTGTATTTACTGGGTCCTACTGTAACGTCTTCCGAATAAACAAAATTTTATTGAATTAGATAAAGGATAATTAACCCTTCTGACATGCGTGCACTCTAATCTCTTTGTTCAGATTACCATATGCGAGAAGTATCACTTATATTACCTTTGTCGTTGACTCATATATTTTAAGATGGTTGATACAAGTAAATATGCACCCAGGTTTGAAAGGAAATCTTTTTAAATCGAGAGCCATAGATTGCACTGGCAAAATATTGGATTAGTACTCGGCGATGTAGCTCTTCGTCTGGAGCAAAGGCAGCAATCACCAAGGCTGACTGGAGGAGATCAAACAACCCGAGTCCGCTGAATAGCGGTCAATTTCCTGCAACGTATCTCTCGGGGAAACAGGCTTTCGTGAACAGTTTTGGAAACCGCGGTCGAGGATAGCCCACGCGCTCAACGGCACTCCGTATCTTTGGACAGAACGGTCTGGCACATATATACATATCTCCGGCGGAGCCTTTATAGCTTCGAGCCTCCGCGTTACCGGTTCGAGTTTCATTGATTTAAGTTTTTGAAATATCGAATTTAATAAACTATTTTGCATTCAAGTAACTGGGGGAGGGGAGGAGGAAAAAAAGCGCATCACCCCGGTAAAATATGCCATTGTAAACAGGCAGCAGATTTGATAAAGATGCGGACGACCAGAACTTTTGAGAGCGGACATCTTGCGAAATCTACAACCTACATCTTGCGAAATCTACAACCTCCTGATTTCATTTTTTTTTTCTTTATAAAAAAATCGTCATCTCTTCCGTCTTAGAAACTGGAAGCAGCCGTCATTAGATACAAGTTCGGCTCAGCGGGTGTCATTCTATTAGTGGCAATTATTTTCCCATAATTCTGAATTCGTTCAGATCAAACCATTATCCCAATTTCTGCTCCTACGGCGCTCAGTCACAAACGCCAACTTCCGCATTCTTTAAAAATTACATTTTTTTTTTTTTGGAAATATAAATAATATTTAAAAATGATGGAATATCCGTGTCCAATCCTCGGAAAAGACTTCCAGAACTCCACGTTAGTTAACTTCTAAAATTATGATGAAAAGTTAACATTAAAGAAAATTTTGTTGACATTTGGTACAAAAGAATTAATAATATTTTACGTAAAGTTGACTTTTAAATATGATCTGGAACAATTGCCAACCACTTCTTTTTATGATTATTATTATTATTATTAATTATATTATTATTATTATTATTATTATTATTATTATTATATTATTATTATATTATTATTATTATTATTATTATTATTATTTTATTATTAGTATTATTATTATTATTTTATTATTATTATTATTATTATTATTATTATTATTATTATTATTATTTTATTATACTCGTTTGCTTTGCTTAATTATTTTTACCATCCGTTTATTTCTCTTTGCTCCAGGTTGTCGCGACTACTTTCGTTTATACACATTGCTGGAAAGTTAATTAACACGGAAGGAAAAAAGGTTTCCAATCTTTGATTTTCCTCGTGTCTTTCCAGCAGGTGCTGGCTGCTTTATTGATTAAAACATTTAACTCCCTCTGCGCTTCAAACAGAACGATATTGTTAACTCTTCTCTCTCTCTATCTCTCTCTCTCTCTCTCGTTCCTCTCTCTCTCTCTCGTCTCTCTATCTCTCTGCTCTGTGTACTGATGTCATCTCTCTCTCTCTCTCTATCTCTCTGGTACTGATGTCATCTCTCTCTCTCTGTCTCTCTCAGTACTGACGTCATATCTCTGTACTGACGTCATTCCCTCTCTCTATCTCTCTGTGTACTGATGTCATCCTCTCTCTCAGTACTGACGTCATATCTCGGTACTGACGTCATTCCCTCTCTCAGTACTGACGTCATATATCTGTACTGACGTCATTCTCTCCTCTCTCTCTCTCTCTCTCTCAGTATGACATTTTGGAAAATACGCTCAGAAGTAACATCGGACAAATCTGGGGGTGTTATGCTCACGATCCTGCTGTCGTTTGTCCCCCCCACCTGAATTATGGAATTAATAGCCTCATCGTATTTCCGCGCTCGGAACTGCATCTTGTGACGTAACGTTCAATGTCGCTTCCTTGCTGAGTTTCTGTTCCGTTCGCGAGACTTATGTTGTGGTCAGAGTTAGAATTTTTCATGGGTTTGGGCTGTGCTTGGTGTCCAATCGGGGTGAGGTTGGGTGGGAGGAGCTCGGACTTTTCTCGGCTCTAATTTTTTTCTACCAGCCTTTCTTTGCATTTATTTCTTCCTATTACCGATGAAGAGGTCTGTTAAGTCTCCCTCGCACCCCCCCCCAACACACCCTGAATTGGTTCCCATTTGTTATACTCGTGCAGAGCATCTCATCCAGACCTTCAAGGGCACACACAAAGGCGTCCCTTACTTTAGCCCATTAAACGTCCAAATTCTAAACCTATTAATTGACCTAGACACGAACATCAGTGGTAATCAAGGTACTCTGGACTACGACTTAAACAGGACCCAAGAGCTCCCTGAAAGGAACTTCTCTACCCACTGTGATGTGTCGATAGGCACATTGTAAATAGATAAGTTTGCCCTTTAAATAATTTTCCCTGCTCTAAAAGAGGCTCAAGAAGTAAATGCCACATCGCCCTGAAGATCTAAACATTTCTCTAGGATAGGTAGCCAGGCGAAGCCACCTGAAAGGCTTTCAGCGGTGACACGAACTCTTCGTTGCTCGCACCTGGCGCATACCTACGCAACACCCCTCCCACTTCTGTCCAGGGCACAGGTCTGGCAAGTCCCACTGGTATTGCCAGCGCGTGGTTGTCTCCGATGAGTCCCTGTTTTCATGCGTGCTGGTCGCCCTACGGGTTTGTAGTTTCTCTGACTAACCCCTCTCCCCAGACAAAGTTCTGACACCTCTAGGAGCGTCTGCACCGTCAAGCGAGAGAAAACCTGTCTACGTCCGTATAAGAATACAGGGTTTCCATGACTCTATTGCTTGTCTTTATTTGTCGTTTTCCGCAACAAACCAACAACAAACCGTAATAACAACAGATTACCAATAATTATGGCAGGGTACTGTATTTACAACCAGCAATGAACCGTCCTGAAAATGAGTTCCGTGTAACTCACGACATTTCTGCTAAACAGTTTAGATTATTTATATACTATAGTTTCCAATTCGGTTTATATGGAAAAAAAAAGAAAAAAAGATTGCAATATCCACGGCCGATCGCTGTGAATACTTAAGACGAAGGTTGTTGTAGCAACAGTAATAATGCCTAATTATACGTATAGATGAGCTATAGCTGTTGCAGATCAAATCATATGACGTTGATTATAGCCTCATATTATATATATATATATATATAACGTCAATTAAAGTCCAAACCATATGACGTCGACTGTGGCTTATCTCTCTAGTTTATTTAGGAATGAATAGTTTCTTAACAAATTACCCCCTATAATAACTAGCCGCGGTGCTATCCTCAACTCTGTCGATGTCATTATTTATAACATCAGCCGCCCACACGGGTGAGATGATTGAATCAGTAGTCCCTGGTTCCTTTGCTTTCTTTTAAGCTAAAATAGATGACAAGTCTCGTTCCCCTTTTCATTGCATGATAACTGATTTACGAAATCACATTACTGCGGGTTACTTCGAGCTCCATACTACTTATTAGGGATACGGGGTAATTTAATTCCTATAAAATCTGTGTTTAGAGTAAAGTTAGATGCTTCAGTTCTCTAATACTCCGCTTCCTGTGGTGTCCTTTCTCGTAAATAGGACTTCCTGTATCGAGCAGCTTGTCGCTCACTGTATACACCATGGAACACGTTCGCGAGAAAGCTTATGAGAATTCCATTTCCAGCGATGGACAGCGCTTTTGAGCTGACGAAACTTGAACAATTGTGCAGTATTTCGCTCTGATCCGAGTAATAAAATACAGCACTGTCGAAACAGGTTTGCGGCGGAGGAGGGGGTGGGTGGGTGGAGGGGAGAGAAATCGTGTTTACAACAAGACAGGCGCTCTCTGTCTGCGATAAGAATTACGAACACACAGAGCCTGTTGAATGTCATGTGTAGCGGAGACGTGTAGCTTCGCTGCAACGTTGCGGAGTCATAACAGTTTTGCTTTTTTTTACATTGCCTGGCGCTAACAAACAAAGAGTTGTTAAGAGAGAGAGAGAGAGAGGAGAGAGAGAGAGAGAGAGAGATGACGTCAGTAAGAGATATGACGTCAGACTGAGAGAGAGTACAGAGAGGAGAGAGAATGACGTCAGTACAGAGATATGACGTCAGTACTGAGAGAGAGAGAATGACGTCAGTACAGAAATATGACGTCAGTACTGAGAGAGAGAGAGAATGACGTCAGTACAGAAATATGACGTCAGTACTGAGAGAGAGAGAATGACGTCAGTACAGAGATATGACATCAGTACTGAGAGAAAGAGAATGACGTCAGTACAGAAATATGACGTCAGTACTGAGAGAGAGAATGACGTCAGTACAGAGATATGACGTCAGTACTGAGAGAGAGAGAATGACGTCAGTACAGAGATATGACGTCAGTACTGAGAGAGAGAGAGGAGAGAGAGAGAGAGAGAGAGAGAATGGCCCTCTTTTGTCTGGAGTGGGTAGTGGTAGTAGGCCGGGACTTTTTCTTATAGCAGATGAATCACCCAGTGGTGCTGCTCAGCCGCACGTCACGGTTGTGCATCGCGCCTTGTAGCCTTCGCGTGAGTTTTGAAATCGCTACCGTTTTGTTGCTGTTATTTTTTTTCATCTCTCACTTCAGAAGAGTTCGGAGTGCGCGAAGTGGGGTCAGGGGAGGTGGGTTGGCTCTCCGAGGAGGGAGCGTCCGGAATAATTGATGCGGAAATATACCCTACCATTTGTGAAATGTACCGGGTGGGGGGGGGCGAGGGAGGGTTCATTAATTGTTCCACTGACCTTCTCATTTAACCGTGTTGTTGTTTAAAGTCGAGGTTCTACGACAACAACAAACAACCACAACAACAACAACAAAAAGGAAGTCAGTAATAGCGAATTGAAAATTTTTTTCTCCCTTAAACTATTCTCCATTTAAGCACATCCAGGAACCCAAATAAGGAATGTTTCTCCACACCCGCATGGTTCTCACGTTTTCGCATTTGCTGTCGCAAACTCGGCCCCGCAGTATCTCCAGCAGCTTGCGGGCGTCCGGTGTTAGGTAGTCCAGCAGTTTCTCGTCGTAGCAGGTCAGCAGGGCGCATTCCTGGCACCTGCAAGACAAGAGCACGAAAGGGAAAACCCCATCTCTCTCTAGAGACTTAAACGTTGGCCGGGACGTCAGCGACAACCGGCTTAAGGGGGCAGAGGAGCCGAGCCTCTCGTTGCCCGTCTCCAGAAAGACCCCGACGGTCCAGCTGTTCTTTCGAAACGAGAGGAAACAGATTTACGGAGTGAAGAAAGCGAAATGTTGCGGGTCGGTGGGCGTGACACGGTAAAAAAAAAAAAAAAACTCTCTTGTTTCGGAATTTTCGGTACTTAATCTAGGAGAAAAGATGTTCATATCTTCTCCGATCTCAGAAGAATTGTGAAGCTACACCACAGCTCTTCTGTTAAGAAAACCACACAAGACTTTGTGTGCGTAATGGTTGTGTGTAACGTTGTATGGTGTCCAATTATGTGTCATGGTTGTATAACATTGTATGGTGTCCAATTATGTGTCATGGTTGTGTGTAACATTGTATGGTGTCCAATTATGCGTCATGGTTGTGTGTAACATTGTATGGTGTCCAGTTATGCGTCATGGTTGTGTGTAACGTTGTATGGTGTCCAATTATGTGTCATGGTTGTGTGTAACGTTGTATGGCGTCCAATTATGTGTCATGGTTGTGTGTAACATTGTATGGTGTCCAATTATGTGTCATGGTTGTGTGTAACATTGTATGGTGTCCAATTATGTGTCATGGTTGTGTGTAACGTTGTATGGCGTCCAATTATGTGTCATGGTTGTGTGTAACATTGTATGGTGTCCAATTATGTCATGGTTGTGTGTAACATTGTATGGTGTCCAATTATGCGTCATGGTTGTGTGTAAACATGTATGGTGTCCAGTTATGCGTCATGGTTGTGTGTAACGTTGTATGGGTTCCAATTATGGTCATGGTGTGTTGTAACATTGTATGGTGTCCAATTATGCGTCATGGTTGTGTGTAACATTGTATGGTGTCCAGTTATGCGTCATGGTTGTGTGTAACGTTGTATGGTGTCCAATTATGTGTCATGGTTGTATAACATTGTATGGTGGCCAATTATGTGTCATGGTTGTGTGTAACATTGTAAGGTGTCCAATTGTGCGTCATGGTTGTGTGTAACATTGTAAGGTGTCCAGTTATGCGTCATGGTTGTGTGTAACGTTGTAAGGTGTCTAATTATGCGTTATGATTGTGTAACATTGTATGGTGTCTAATTATGCGTCTTGGTTGCGTGTAACATTGCATGGTGTCCATTTTTGCGGTATAGTTGTATATAATATTGTTATTTTATGGTGCGTCATCTACGGAGTGTAATCATACGTCATTGCTGTGCATCATATTGTGTAGTATTCGATGTGTAATGGTATAAGGCGTTCCGCTGTGCGTCATAGTTGTGTAGAATACTGTGTGGTTTTTCGACAGTACTGTTGTTCAAACACGGTGAACTGTAGATATTTGTGTGAGTTCTTTTCTGAAAGTACTCAACATCAAGATATCGGACACTCCAAGAAATCGGTATATGAATACTCAATAAATTATCTTTTATGTACAACTGATGATTTGTGATTAGAGGCTTTCGTCGTTAGAAATTAATCATAAATAACTTTAATATATTTTAAACCAGTTTGGACTAAATCGATCATTACTGTTAATTAATCACGGTCATTAGTGATTTGGCGAAAAGATTTTTTTTACAGATATATGCAGAATAGACCAACGAAAAAAACTGCGATTCCCTGTATCTTTAAATCTGAAACATTTAACGTAACTAACTAATTATCTTTTGTTGATATGTAATCTAAAATATTAACCCCTTCCCCACCAGCTGTCGGAAGTCGTGTTTTTTCTCTCGCTATGCGTCGGTTTCTAGTGAAAGAATAGCGACAGAAAGTAAACTGCGGTAACAGATGTATGCAATCAAAAATGTTAACCCACCTTTCCTGCGGTCTTGTTTAATCTACGATATTTCTTCAGTATCTCGGAATGGCCGAAGTAGATGCTTAAATTTGGCGAATTAGTTATCAAGCTAGCTGGTGCTTACTTACTTACCCGCAATAGAAGCCGTCTAAAATGTCCAAAGTCACAACGTAGAGCCAAAAGGAGAGCACTGCAAATAGGAAAACCACGCCTCTTCTCATCATCCTTCAGCCTGGCGTGAAGTTGTCTCCCCCTCGCGCACGTGCAAACAATCGGATGTTATGCCACGCGTGTGATATCAGCATGAAGTAGTTGCACTACCTGGGTTCGAAAAGAATTGCATTTTTTACAAGTCTCCTTTAAGAAACAATGTTGACGAATTGCTTTAATGATTTTTTAAAATTAATCTTTACGTCATAAGCAGACGCTATCATGCCTTTTGTGACGTCACTCGGTCGTTATACACACACACACACACTGGAAACCATAATTGTGGAGTTACTGGTGACAGTGTATAGTCAAACGTGTACACCTCTAAGTACCCCCCGGATTTTCCGTAAACAGATTATTCCCCACAGAATTGCTGTGGAATTCCTTCTCGCGGAAAAGCCCGGCCCCATTTCATCAATATTCTGAACGGAAGACTTCATCTTCTTCACCGAGAAAGATCTGATTCCTCAAAGATTATTCTCACATCCGGTTTAACATCTGAGCTCGTGGCGAGCCGAACGAGAGCGCTGTCGTCGTTGTCTTGGAGACAGCGCCCGCGTATCCGCGGTTGCCGTGAACACTGCTTACCGTCGACAGCGATGAGCTGGCTGGAGGCTGTCTCCTTTTGCGGTACCCGTTGGTGTTTAAAGTTCCCAGAAACGGTAAGGAAACCGTGCTTGCAGTCTCCATGCCATGCTCCTACACGGTTGCGGTTTCAGACGCCTCAAACAGCCCGAACTTGTGCTGCTCGACAAAGTGCCGATCATAATATTGTACTTCATTCGCCAAAGCCAACACCGCCATCGAAATTCGCTCGAGAGTAAAAACAACGCTACCGACGACTGAAAGCGAAAGTCAGTCAACTCGCAAAACCTAAAAAAAAAAAAAAATGGCTGCCATCTTTAAGTTATAAAAGCCGTAGTAAAGCAAGAGTTAGTGCCCTTGTTAAAAAGAATAGATGAATTAGAAAAGGAAAATGACCCAAATCAGTAATTGCAATGTCGTTTTTTAAATTTTATTTTAAAACTAGTTAATTTCGCACATATCTTTTATCACGTTTAAAAGCATTGCTTGACAAGTCTTCCACGTTACCATGAAGCGGCATTCGCGCAAAAGAAAAGAGAGATGGATGGATGCTTCGATGGGACAAGATGTAGAGTCTTTCGATATCATATCAAACGGAATCCACGAGACACTAGCGGTTTTCACTGTTTATCGCAGACCTCGTCTTGTGGTGGGAGACGGAATCGAACTTATTTCTCGCAGAACATGGAAAAGAGATCGGATGTTGTTGTACCGGGGATGAGGTCCGGGACATCAATGAAGTTCTTCAGCAGCTCGTCAAAGAGTCCGCGTCGATTGGACAGATCTGGGCTTCTCAGCATCGCTCGGGTGAAAGTTGACCTCAATAGAAGGGACTTTGGCCGCCAGTTTTGTATTCTCGAAACCGTCCCTGACGGAACCCGTCTTCTTTCTTTCTGTTTTTGAAGCAGGTTCATTTGTAATTTAACCCTTCCACTGTCGGTGCCCTGTTTGGTAGCTGCCGTGCCGAAGATCTGCCTACCGTTTTCTGCTTTACAGAGAGGGAAGGGTCATAGATATTGGCCCAGTTAGGTTTTGTGGATTTCCTCCTTTGTTCAAGCCATTCGTGTGTGTGTGTGGATTTTTAATGTTCTTAAATATTGATTTCCCCCCGCCCAATTCCCCGCTGTCTCGTGACGGCGCGGACAGAAGAGTGTTAAAGGACACTGCCACCGAAGGAGGGGGCGTAGCCTGGGAATATGAAAGATCAGATCTCGAGCGTTCGGGTTCATTAAATTCGCGATGGTGCCGCGTCTGGCGAAGCGGACGGACGAGCAGCATCGCGACGGTACTCAGCGAGGACTCGCTGACATCGTTAAAAAGAAAATGGTAATTGCGTAAACGTTGCTTCCGTTCCTTGCCTGGTGAGAAGGTAAATAGTTCTCGCATCGCTGACTCCTTCCAAAAGTTTTCTTTATGAGTTATCTCCTCTACGTACGATAAATGCAACAACAACAACAAAAGAAGAAGAAAGTTGCAGATTAGATCGGTGCGTATAGCCGTTGCCAAGAATTAATCAGAATTTGTTTTAGACCCGCGAGATAGAGAGGCACATATCGAGGTAACCTTCAGATTTACTCCCACTGCTGAACTGCTAACCACTACCGATATTCCAATACTATTAACACAGCTATGGTTCTTACCACTGTCAAGCGGAAAATGTATATGTCGAAAGTATAGGCGATGACAATAGTAAAAGTACCCTCGTGGAGGATAAACTAGTCATGGAAATATGCATGGATGCTCTCCAACAGAAAGAGGAAATAATGCACGGAGTTGTATCCGAGGTCCTGGGTTCGTATCCCGCTTTGGGCTAACTAGATTTGGTGTCTTATTCGCGGTGAGTTTTCTCCGGGCTGGAGAATTCTAGTAGAGTCTTTTGTCTCGCACTTGTTCATTTGTCGAAGAAGGCGACGGAAAACCACTCCACTTCATCTTTTTTCTTTTGTATGGCTTCGAGCCGTGGACCCGCAGACTACTGATGATGGCTATGAAGATGAGCATGCATAGCGCCTCTTGTGTACACTCCATGTCGCGCTAATGGCACGGGTGGTTTACCGCAGGTGATGGACGAGTGAATTCAAACATTGCAACCATCGTCCTTCGAAAATATTAAATCTACACCTTTCTTCCCAACGTAGAAAGCCATCTTTGACTTAATTGCAGCATTAAACATAAAAAGTAGCCATTTTTTGCAAAGTATTTACGTGAAGTTTTCTTTTCTATTAAAATATCGCGCAAATACCACGTGAAGATGATATTTTGTTCTTTATTACAGTTATTAGAAATAAAGTAAATACCATGTAAAGACCACGTGAAGATGATATTTTGTTCTTTATTACAGTCATTAGATATAAAGTAAATGCCATGTAAAGACCACGTGAAGATGATATTTTGTTCTTTATTACAGTCATTAGAAATAAAGTAAATGCCATGTAAAGACCACGTGAAGATGATATTTTGTTCTTTATTGCAGTCATTAGAAATAAAGTAAATGCCATGTAAAGACCACGTGAAGATGATATTTTGTTCTTTATTACAGTCATTAGAAATAAAGTAAATACCATGTAAAGACCACGTGAAGATGATATTTTGTTCTTTATTGCAGTCATTAGAAATAAAGTAAATGCCATGTAAAGACCACGTGAAGATGATATTTTGTTCTTTATTACAGTCATTAGAAATAAAGTAAATGCCATGTAAAGACCACGTGAAGATGATATTTTGTTCTTTATTACAGTCATTAGAAATAAAGTAAATACCATGTAAAGACCACGTGAAGATGATATTTTTGTTCTTTATTACAGTCATTACAGTTTAAATAGATGTCATGTAAATGCATGCGAAGTAAAGATGATTTTTGGTATTTAGAAAGCAATTTTTAAAAATATATAGGTAGATTTGTCACGGAATTTATATTTAACGAAGCTGAATTGTTAATGATGCTATTGCATAAGAAACAAACATAAATTATTAACTTTCCTTTTCAGTAGGCGCGAGGAGTAAGCATCTGGACCAGACCTGAGAACCTAGGTTTAGTTCAGATTGTAAACATCGCGCTTTTCGATCTGATATTTCGCTGGAATTTTACGAATGAAACCGTTCATCAACATTGTTAATTCTTTTCAAGGGTCATCTCCTATAGAACGTGTTCCTGGCTGCCAGTCCGATGGCATAAGAACATGGTTAAAGAAAACAAACTGAACATCTGGAGTGACTTAGCTCTCACAATCGCTAATAGGAAGCAATTCTGCTCAATTCACGTGCGATACTTTTATTTACTTAATTCTTTTCATTTGTTTTATGGGCTCGGTTTATGAGCAACGGCAGGGTTCTAAAAGTCTGGTCTCCCACTCTCTCTCTCTCTCTCTGTCTCTAGAGTTGACGTCAGTACATAGAGAGAGATATGACGTCAGTACCATAGAGAGAGATATGACGTCAGTACATAGAGAGAGAGCTATGACGCCAGTACCAGAGAGAGATATGACGTCAGTACCAGAGATATGACGTCAGTACATAGAGAGAGATGACGTTAGTACATAGAGAGAGATATGAAGTCAGTACCAGAGAGAGATATGACGTCAGTACATAGAGAGAGAGCTATGACGCCAGTACCAGAGAGAGATATGACGTCAGTACCAGAGAGAGAGATATGACGTCAGTACATAGATATATGACGTCCGTACATAGAGATATGACGTCAGTACCAGAGAGAGAGAGGATAGAACATAATAAACACAGCGGGAAAAGCGTCTTTTAACAGATATCCGTTCATCGCGTTTCATCCCTAAACCAACAAGCAAACAAAAATTTAAAAGTCTATACAATATTAATCCCTTTTTACCCGTAACCCCGGCAAAAGTCATACATGGATGCATATCTGGCAAAATCTCAACTCTTTCCTGCGCGATGTTTATTTCTGTTCTCATCTTTTATTTAAATCACTCAGCTCCGGGGAAACCTTACGTGAGCCGTCGAAAACAGTTCTGTTATACTTTTCTCTTTTTTGTTGTAGTTTTTCTTTTTATACCCTAGATTTTAAAATGACGTTTAGTAGAAGGTCGATCCTTCCAAATCATCCCGTTAGCGTGAAAATTCTTTTATACCGATACAGTTCACCCCCCCCCTGCGCATTCAATTACAGATTTTCCCCGTGTGGGACAGCGGACTCTATTATATAAGCAGAGTCTTATCAGAAGTTATAATCTGAGATTCCCCAGTGTTATTTTATTATTTGTGTTGAAATATTCCATCAGGAACCATTTGGACCTACGCTCAACGGTTAGCAGCGTCTCTTTTAATTTTCTTTTTTCTACAGAAAAGAATTTATACCGTATAGGCCGCGGGTAATCTGTAGCGGGTTATACACTGTATCATTAAAATAAACCGGCCCAAGGTTTATACAACCAAATTTAATTTACGCAAACTGTTAATTTCCTCTGTCCGTCGCTCTGTGGAAATTAAAATAATGTTTTGTTTTTCTTTACCTGACACTGAATAAAATAAAATTTTCTTTAGTAAAAGAAAATCAATCAATCAATCCTCTCTCTCTCTCTCTCTCTCTCTCTCTTTTCTCTCTCTCTCTCTCTCTCTCTCTCTCTCTCCTCACGTCCACTCACATTTTCGGCATTGACCTACGAGAGATAAAATACATTGCGGCAATAATTTCATTACATGTTACTGCAAGCCAGTGCGGTGCAAACTCAGCCTGTCATCTTTTTAATTAGGGATTGCTGTCGGGGAACTTCCAAATAAACCCGTGTCGAACGAGAGATATGGAAGTGATTCCAAACCAGACGTGAAGTACCTGGCGTATAAATAAATATATATACTTGGATCGTAGGAAAAAGAAATTTATTGAATTGACCAAAGCAGGTGATGGAAAGCAAATTAAGATTCCTGCCACAGCCACCAAAACACGCCATATTAAGCAGTTACCAAGGATACATAATTTGATGGAGATGAAATCAGATACACATATTTTCAATTATATGTCGGCGTGGTAGATAGCCCGCAATCACGCCTGTACTGAAGTGGTGCTTCGTTGAAGTACCAACATTTACTTTTTCTCCGTAAGAACTTTTGGCACTCGTTCACTAAACCGCCAGTGTACTGAGTATGTATTTCAACATGAGCTCTTTTCGATTCTATAGCTTTGCATTAAACTCTGGCACAGACTTCTATGGTTTTTTAAAAAATAATATAGGTACCCTACCACTGGCATCTGATCTGATCCCGAAAATAATTGTTGTTTCTGTTTGTTTTGGTCTGTTTATTTCCGATAGCTTCACCAATCCACATCACTAACACAGGGCACAGACGAAAGGGCGAGCTCAGCGGCGTTAGCTTCTGGTATGGGGGGGTGGATTATCTGTAGAAAACTCAATCTACTGGATGGAGATAACAGACTTACAATATATACTGTAGTTTATTTTTCTACTAACAACGAATTAATTATCATAAAAGATCTATTATATTATGTTTTTATGAAAGCATCTGACTGGCTGAAAGTACTGTGATTTTGTGTGTGTGGTGTGGTGTGTGTGTGTGTGTGTGTGTGTAATATCGATAACGATTATCTGCGGGGTGAAGGTATTAGACCCAACAGAAATTAATGCCGTTTTTCTGTCACTAACAACAAGGATTATATGTGGGGATGAATATTTTAGATCTTTGCAAATGCTGTAATCTTCATAACAGTAGCCACCCGAAATAACTTCCGAATACAGGGATGAAAACAGAAGTGAAGTTTAGAATATTCACGTGTTTGTGTATATAATGCTATGCAAATGATTGACTTATTAATAGATATTATATATATATATATATATATATATATATATAGAGAGAGAGAGAGAGATGATGTCACTACAAGGAGAGAGACTTGACGTCAGTACATAGATATATGACGTCAAGACATAGAGAGAGATATGACGTCAGTAGATATATATATATATATCTATTAGCTTTTATTTCATTGTTGGTAAGATAATACTCTACTAATGGAATTAGTTTTGTTGAGGCTAAATATTTTATAGTCGAATTAATAATAAATTTTTGTTTTTTTTTGGTTTTAATCACCATAAACTAAACAAAAAGAGAGACGTCCTGTACCTCCGTTGATTTTCTCTTTAGTTACAATTTGTTTTTCGTTCAGTTTTCTTATCTGGAGATGTATATCGTTGAGCACCACCCCGTTGCCAGTGAGACACGACAACCGCGAGCGGTCTGAAGGCACGACTGTGCTGATGTCGCTTTTGGGAAAGGTCTTCCAGAGCTGTTAAAAAGATTCTCGTTTTATAACTTCCGGAAGTTAAATGAGTCGCTAAGAATAAACAGGATGTGACGTAATACCTTTTTGGGAGAACCGTTTAAAATAACACACGCTCACGACACATTCATTGGTGGACTTGATTTTTTTGATTTTTTTTGAACTCCGACTGCTGATAACAAAGATTAACTAACGGTTTCTTCTTTTCCCCCTTCCTATTCTTTCCGATTACTCGTCCTTCCTGCGTTCACGAACCCTCGATTCGAAATCGTGCTAGGAAACGCACGAACGCCGGTTGAGATGATGCCACGTTTCCGCCATTCCGTCCATTATATTTACTTATTTAATTACTATTCCTCTTTTCTTAACATTTCCAGTCCAGCCCCGCGACCATTGCGGAACAATCAGAGGCACGGAGTGTCGTTTCGGCGAACTTCCGCCTCGATCTGCCGTTCATCAGCCATTCTTCCTCTCGCTCTCTCTATCTCTCTCTCTCTCTCTCCTCTCTCGCTCCCTCTCCTCTCTCTCTCTCTCCGTCTCTCTCGCTCTCTCTCTCTCTGTAATGACGTCATGTCTCTCTCCATCTCTCTCTCTCTGAATGCGTCATTCTCCTCTCTCCATCTCTCTCTCTCGTCTGCTCTCATCTCTCTCTCCTCTCTCTCTCTCTCCTGTAATGACGTCATGTCTCTCTCCAGCTCTCTCTCTCTGTAATGACGTCATCTCTCTCTCCATCGCTCTCTCTCTCTCTCTCTCTCCTCTCTCTCTCTCCGTCATCTCCTCGACACCTCGGCCTCCTCTCTCTCTCTCTTCTCTCTCTCTCACCGAGATCTTGTCGTGTCGAATATATTCGATCTGTTCCGCTACCTAATGGAGGAGGAGAGGAAGTGAGCAGGACAGCAAAATCGCTAAGCTATAATAAATCTCACAAGAAATTCTAGAATCTACGCATAATAGTGGATCGTGCTCGAAATTCGTACCGAAAAACCAGCAATACAGCGCATATCTTTGATTACTTTCAGATAAGGCTACGAGTAAGGAAAGGAAATTAATTCTGATATTTAAATAAACATTTCTAAAATTCCAGATTTGATTATTAAACTTTATTTGATACGACTGATAAAGTTAAAATATTTTAGAAATCTATGAATGTATAATTAAGGTTATGACATACAGCAACGATACGCATTCGATATTAAAAGTTCGTATTTCGTATAAAGCTCCGCGGATCAGTATCCTCAAAAGTTTATACTTATTATAGTAAAATTAACATCGATAAAACTCCGTTTGACAATAGATCTTTTATGATAATTATTTCGTTGATAGTAAAGTTACAAATTAAGCTTTGCATTAGGAATTAAGTTATCAGTAATAAGACTCAGGTGATTTCGCTCATTTTAGCAGAAACAATGGGTCCACGGCCGTTATTAGCGCAGGAAGAAAGATCGCTAAGCTCTCGGTTTATACTTATTCTGGTTTTCAAGAAAAAAGAATAAACCAACAGCTCGACACTTTCCTCGCTTAGCAACCAAACAGTAAGTGATACCGCATAAGCAAAAGACTGCATTCTATTCCCATGTGTGTTTATTTTGTTGAATACAGTTCGAGTCAACAGCAGATCTTACGGCCTTGGTTTCCAAACATTGGCTCCTGTAATTGTTGTTTGCCAGTTGTTGAAAAGTTGCGAGTTGTCAGTCACCATAGCAATTGCTTCCTGCAGACCACGACCCTGGCTCGACTGTCTGCATTAGTTATCTTTCTCAGCATCAGCTGCTCCGTCTCTGTTGTTATATAATTTTTTTAAAAACTGAAAAATAAACGAAAGTCCATTCCCTTTTCTGTTTTTTCTTGTAACTGGGTAGATTTGGCCGCTTTGATCGCCTCCCTCGGGCGAATTGGGAATGATGTCAGTGTTAGCCAGTCCCGCTTCTGTCTATAGTGAGTCTGCTCTGCTCGCTTTCCCAAGGCGCACCCAGGTTCTAATTTGACTACACGAATTTCCGTCGGTAATGTGTTAACGCTCTTCTTCCGTCGGTACGTGGCGGCAACTGTTCTGGATCGTCGCATACTCGCCTTGTAATTTTCCTCAGGTTTCAGAGTACAACTCTCGTGGTAAAACCCTCTCCCCCCCAAGAGACGGGCGATCCAACCTCGGTATAGCTAGTCTGGTGTTTTTGAATAGCATCCTAGCAACAGCCCAGTCTCTTGACGTTTCAAAGCATTACCCGCACGGTTCTCCCAAGATATGGCGATCCAGTCTTAGAAACCGCGTTGTAGATTTGGGGCTTTTGAATACTATATCAGCTTAACGAGTCGGAGCCATTCTTAAGTCATTCTTTGTTAAAAATTATAACCGTCTGCAATTTCTATCCTATACCTTAATTTTAAAAATACCGTGCCTTTCATAAAACATAGGGCATAGGTTTGACTTGCAGATTAGTGTATTTCAACTAAATTTTAAGAGATTGTTCAATACTGCTTTGCTTTGTATTCCAGATAAACGTAAATTCCGGAAAATAAGAATGATTTTTGCACTCAATAGCAGCTCCATGGAATATAAAATAAAATGCAGTCTTTTATTTATTTTCCAGTAAGAATTTTACGTCACAACATTTAATAATTATTAATCTGCAGTAGACAGCCAGAATGTTCAAGTTTACACGGGCACCAAATACATTTCACATTCCGTATCTTCCAAGTACCGCGCAACGATAGTTTTGATTCGATAAGAACAGCCAATCAAGAACGAGTACGCATGCTTTGTGTACTTTTGTCCGAGGTAAGTTAATTCCGTAGCCGAATTTCTCACTAAGCGAGATATTCGCAACGAGCAAATAGATAGCTTTCCCATAATGTTCCAGAGCTCTCTATCTACTGTTTAGGAAGCCTGTCAGATGGCCTTCCGTACTCGAGTTGCGGATCTTGCGAGGGACTTCAAGACGATGCTCGCAGAGATCTCGTCTCTCTCTCTCTCTCTCTCTCTCTCTCTCTCCTCTCTCCATCTCTCTCATCTCTTCTCCTCTCTCTCTCTCTCTCTCTCTCTCTCTCTCACTCTCTCTCTCTCCATCTCTCTCTCTCCATCTCTCTCTCTCTCTCTCCCTCCCTCCCTCCCTCCCTCTACCCCCAGCCTCTATTCCCCACGCTAAAGATCTTGCCACTTTAATACTTCGAATCGCTTCACGACCACGCCCTACTGCCCAGTAGTCCGCTACCGCGCTATTTTTTAATACTCTCGGTGCGAGTTTAAAACAATAAACAAACTGTCATCTTAAAAATTTTTCCCACGGAACTGGCTGAGCCGGAAACAGAGAATTCTTTAATCATTTAGCTGTTGTACACTGGCGGTCAGAATTGTGCAGAAATCAGTAAATGGTTCGACAAGAACAAAGGCGGAACAAAACGTCTTTCGTGACAAAAACGTACAGAATAAACTTTCCCTTACATGTGTCAGTCGACTGATCATTGATGAACTGATGAAAACGCAATGATAGGCAACACTGGACTGATTCATGCATGGTATATTAGAGATGTTTTATTGTTAATACGGTTTGCAAACAGGATCTCGACAACAGCAACACAGGGAATCAGCTTCTTTCTTTCTTCTCTCCTTAATACAGGAAACTCGATCTAAACTAACAAAAAGAAAGTTTCTTTTTTAAAGTTAGACTTGTGAGAGCCAACCAAGATTCTGGCTTATGAGCCGTCTGGTTACATTAAACTGTACCGTCCAAATATACTTAATATGTTAACTTTATTCTCTTTATCAGTAAAGTAACTTGAGCCGTGTATATATTTAATTTGTTACGATGTTGTAGATGCAGAAGCAGCAAGGGCAGATAACTGCAACTCCACGCTATTTTTTTTTTTTTATTTTACGGCGGTTGCTGCCTTCCTAACTATTCATAAGCTGCCCATTCCTGCCGCTGTGGCGCTGTCGGCCGGAAGTTTCTCTTTTACTGTTTCGTGAGTTTAAAACCACAAGCCGAAGCTGTGAAAAGTGTCCTTTTGAACCGGAACAGGAGAAGCGTCGCATACGGTCCGGTCTTCCGAGGTTGTCTTACTTCATGGACACAGTGGGCTGCCCTTTGACCTGATTACGGAATATTTCCTACCGAAGTATACTTGCGGAGTGATATCAGACAGCATCAGCCTCTGCGTGACAAACAATGGCGATCGATTCCAGCGAGGGAGTTCGTGTTCTCTCGCGTGGGGGGAAGACGCTGAAAAAAAAAAGATCCGGACCGAACCCCAAATAGAACTGTAATAGGCGTTAAATGTTTGCGACCGGTCGCTTTAACAAAGGGGACTTGCTCTCATCGCTGCCAGCCGTACGGAAGTAGCAGTCCAAACTGAGCTCAAGTCTAACGAAGCTGACTCCATGGCCAACAATTGTCGAGTCACAGACAACACCCCTGTCACTCATTAACTTTGATGTACGAATTACTTTTAATGACCTGGGACACTCGCCGTGTTAATAAACTAAATAAAAAAAAGGTGGGGCGTGTATTATTTACTTTTTGTCGAATTGGTAAAGCGAGGGTCACGCGAACGAGGCTGTCTCTGTTTTCTGCCTACACTGCTGGCCACAAGTTTACGTATCGCTTTATTTCACAAAATGAGAGTTTTCACCATAATAGAAAGAAAAAAAAGGGTTGGGCGGGGGGGGGAGGGAGAGATCGCTCGAAATATTCCGAAGACTGTTCCAGGCAGCGTTTCTAACTCTGACAGATCTCATTCCTGCCCATTATTCCTGCCAAAAACGCTATTAGCGGGCATTGTATTTCACGAAAATTGCATTAGGGGAAGGAGGTGAAAGTATACCAACCCCTCTCTACAGAGTGGGAGAAGCTCGGAACGCATTGACGCTGGCAGCCATAAAAGGGGTCCTGATAGATATTAACGTCGGTCATACTTAACTTCGATCTGCCCCGTCCATGGAAGCGGAGTCTGTCCGCGCCCCCTAGCATCATTATGGAGTCGGCCGCCGGCACGCGACCAGCACGCGAGCGACGAGTTACGTGGAGTAAACAAAAAGACCCCGGTGTGTGTGTGTGTGTGTGGGGGGGGGACTTCCGTCTCGTTTAACGGAATATCTCCTTCCGGCCTTATATCTCTCCCAGATGGCGAGGCCCGTTTCTCGGTCACTAGCGTATGTGTGCCAGTCCATCGGTCTCCCCACTCGCTCAGTAATGCCGACCGACATCGCAGTTGTAATAAACCCTGACCGCTATAAACGAAACCTGTGCACGTAGCTAAAAGACAGCTGCGTTATTATACCCGCCATCTGGACCTTTCCGCCATCACCGACCTAATGGAGTCGGCGGAGAAATCAAACAAAAACCGTTTTCCTACCTAGCGAAGAACCGTCGTATACACTACGGTTCAGAATTATGAGCAGATCTTTCTGAAACAAACCGTTATATGCCTTGCAATATTTTATTGTTAATCAAATGTATCAAATGTAATAGTTTAGAAAACAAGCAGGCAGGGATGGGGGAGGGAGGAGGGAGAGAAGAGAGAGAGAGAGGAGAGAGAGGAGAGAGAAGAGAGAGAGCGGAGAGGAGAGGAGAGAGAGATGGACGTCAGCACAGAGAGAGAGGGGAGAGAGATGGAGAGGGAGACAGAGAGAGATGGCGTCAGCACAGAGAGAGAGAGAGAGAGGGAGGAGAGAGAGGGAGAGAGGGAGAGAGTGAGAGAGAGAGGAGAGATGACGTCAGAGACACCACACAGAGAGAGAGATGACGTCAGCACAGAGAGAGAGAGAGATGAGAGATGGAGAGAGGAGAGAGAGAGAGAGATGACGTCAGCACACACAGAGAGAGATGACGTCAGCACAGAGAGAGAGAGAAGAGTGAGTGCAGACAGACTATCGTAAACAAATCATTGTGACATTAAAGGCAGCCACCCTGTATGTGAATGACTACCGCACATACTTTAACCACCCCGCTCAATAACTTTCCCAAATATTGCCTTGTACGTAATTCTCTCTATTTGTCATGCGAGTAGATCCACAAGGAGCGGATGATCAGAGAAGTGGTCCAGCCGAACGCTGTCACCGATAGCCAACAACATCTGCTAGCACTCAGAGAGACAGACAAATCACCAGAAATCGTTTTCCCAGACAGAATTAGGCACCGAAAGTCCATATTTTGGTCTTTCGTTGAGCAGCCATCATCATTCTAGTCGATTAGCTTGGGAAAGATTAAAATTGTTGGTAAAGGATCCGGAAGCGGCAAATTATGTGTCCTGAAAAGTTTCCGCTCAGCTTGGAGATCTTTGATATCAGTTTACGTGTGGGGGAAGAGATCATGACTTCTGGAAGAACCTCTCTGGTGGTTGTTCAGATTGCTTGACCGCTCAAAGGGGTGTTGGGTAAGATTGTAATAACTTCAATTTTGCCTCTTGAAGGCTTATCTTTTAGCACATAGAGAGACATGACGTCAGTACATAGAAAGATATTACGTTAGCACATAGAAAGAGAGATTACGTCAGTACATAGCGAGATATTACGTCAGTACAGAGAGATATGACGTCAGTACATAGAAAGATATTACGTTAGCACATAGAGAGACATGACGTCAGTACATAGAAAGATATTACGTTAGCACATAGAAAGAGAGACATGACGTCAGTACAAAGAGAGAGGGAGAGATGTATTGGCCAGTCGTGTTTTCTGATCTTTCGGTCATTAAGCATCTCTTGCAGACGTGAATCTCAGGAATCAGCCTCCAGAGGACGCATGCGGTATGGCCGTGGCGATAACCCAGAAGTAGCAAGCAGACGATGTAGCCAGCTGCGTACATTCGCCAGACGGTCTCACCAATAACTGATATGCCAATCATGTTTTTAATTTTCATTACGCAGGGTGCCGGTAGAAATTGCGTCGTTATTCTTCCATTAAAACGAATTCTTTTTTTTTGGGATAATTTGGTTAAGAATTAGACAATTTTCTATGACATCTGAGCACTTCTGTTTCTTTGCAGGTGAAATTAAAATCGTCATCTCAAACTCCAGTTTTGCAGCCCGCGAGTGTGCGAGAGTAAGAGATTCCGTGACGACATTAGTACTGATAGCCTCTGTGTCACGTCGCCATCGCCAAATCTATGCCGTCAATAATAATCCTGAGATCTCGTTGAGTTTCTCGGTGTTACAGCACCAAGAAGAGCTCTAAAAGTAAGAGAAAAACCTCCTGGCCCTTTAAAGATTCTTCGAGACGAACCTTATTGTCGGTGCTTCTTCTTTTTTTTGTTGTTGATTTGAGAATGTTCTGCTTGCATATATTCATCGTTTATTTATTTCCATCTTGTACTTACGCTTAAATAGTCAATTAAACTGTCTCCCTTTAAAACTAAATCCACCGCAACACGCTACAACAATACTGAAAGATTGGTAAGTAGACGCCTTGCGTCGAACCTTCTCTATATATTACCTTTTAACATGTTTATATAGCTGTCAATCCTATAAACAAGTGGGAGAAAAACTACCACAGGTACACAGTGTCAGCCACAGTGTAGAAGGCAGACAAATGGCCACGATAAGAGAACTTCTGTCTAATGCATGAAACTATTTACAAGTATAAATACAATTTGCCAATTTAAATAAAATAAACCAAATATTTTTTTTTAAAAATGTATTTAATTCAGCAGCTGATAAAGCATCGCTGTTATTTTAAGGTTTTAAAGTATTTTCTAGAATTAGAAATTCGATCTGTTGTTGTTGTTGTTTTTAAGTCATTGGCAAACTTTCGATACCTTTCCAACATACTAGGTGACGTCATAACTCACCTTGTCTCACGATTCTGCGTCACACTTGTGCATGATTCATGGCGGCGTTCGCGCAGTTCTGACGTCACCCGTGTGCTCTCTCTCTCTCCCTCTCTCTCTCTCTCGTTCACTCCCTCACGTGTTCTTCCATCCCTAAGCAGAGGTCTCTCTCTCTCTCTCTCTCTTCTCTCTCTCTCTCTCTCTCTCTCTCTCCTCTCTCTCTCGTTCACTACCTCAGTGTTCTTCCATCCCTAAGCAGAGGTCTCTCTCTCTCTCTGTAATGACGTCACATCTCTCTATATAATTGCATCATATCTCTCTTTGTAATGACGTCACATCTCTTGTAATGGCGTTATCATCTCTCTCTCTTTCTCTCTCTCTCTCCCCTCTCCATCTCTCTCTCTCTCTCTGTAATGACGTCCATCTCTTTTAATGGCGTTATCTCTCTCTCTCTCCCCATCTCAATCTCTCTCTCTGTAAGACGTCACATCTCTCTATATAATGCATTATCTCTCTTGTAATGACGTCACATCTCTTGTAATGGCGTATCATCTCTCTCTCTCTTTCTCTCTTCTCCCCCCTCCATCTCTCTCTCTCTGTAATGACGTCACATCTCTCTATATAATTGCATCATATCTCTCTTTGTAATGACGTCACATCTCTCTATATAATTGCATCATATCTCTCTTTGTAATGACGTCACATCTCTTGTAATGGCGTTATCATCTCTTCTCTCTTTCTCTCTCTCTCTCTCCCCTCTCCATCTCTCTCTCTCTCTGTAATGGACGTCACATCTCCTATATGATCATCAGATCTCTCTTGTAATGATCGTCACATCTCTCTATATAATTGCATCATATCTCTCTTGTAATACGTCACATCTCTCTATATAATTGCATCATATCTCTCTTTGTAATGACGTCACTCTCTTGTAATGGCGTACCTCTCTCTCTCTCTCCATCTCTCTCCATCTCTCTCTCTCTGTAATGACGTCACATCTCTCTATATAATTGCATCATATCTCTCTTTGTAATGAGCGTCACATCTATTGTAATGGCGTATCATCTTCTCTCTCTCTCTCCATCTCTCTCTCTCTTTCTCTCTCTCCATCTCTCTCTCTCTCTCTCGCTTTAGAGAGCTAACAGACGCGAGATTGCCGTCGGTCGGCGCCAATGTATCGGTACAAAAATGTTTAATTTTCTATACGGATCGGATAAATTAGGGATTCTAGAAATTGAGACGAGCCATAGATAGAAAGTTGCAGTAGGATGCATTTACTCCGTCCCCCCCACACACACACACACAACGATTTTCTCCAAATCTATTTTGGACTAAAGGGTTGCGTGCCAACTCATTTCTACCTATTAGTTTGCTACGTTCTCAAATGAAACTGGATCGACGGGGATCTTTTTTTCTTCTTCATTTAGTTTACTTCCCCAAAGCAGCAAGTAAAAAAAAAGAAAAGAAAGAAAGCTGTATACAATATTTAGAGAAAGAAAAAAATTTTCCCCCTTTTACTTTCTTTTTTTTTTTTGCAAAACTTTCACTTTAATTCTGGGTCATCTGACATCGCTATTCTATTCAAAGGCATCTCTCTGCTCGACTGATTCCGTGAGCACGCCTCCTGCCAGGCCAGAGATTTGCCGGCGTTCATTGACTGAAGTTGCATGAGAGAGATGCAAATTCGGAATGCCAGGAATGGTTTTCCTCCTCTTCTCCCCGCTCCCTACAAATCAGTCCACGCCTGCTCCAACTCTTTCCGACTAAACTCAGAAGTCTCTGTTACTGCAACCAACCTTGCGAGATGTTTATCTTAACTGCAAAACACACGTGAACACGATGCCCGAGAGAGAGAGAGAGAGAGAGAGAGAGAGCGAGAGAGAGAGAGAGAGAGAGAGAGAGAGAGATGACGTCAATACAGGGGGATATGATGTCAGGTACAGGGGAGAGAGAGAGAGAGAGAGAGGAGAGGAGGAGGAGGAGGAGGTAGGAGGCGTAGAAAATCAGAGATACCCTGCCAAAGGAAAAGCCTGGGAAACCGAGCCAACATTCTGAAACATTTCTTCGTTGCAAATTTCTCTAAAGTCGGGTTTTATATTTAAAAAAAAACACCAAAACTCGAAAGATGCCAGACTCAGCATTTATATCTTTTTCTTGCCGAACACAGAGTTCATACAGCGGGACAATTTAACGTGCCACTGGCTTGCTGAGGGTGACGGCGCGGGTTCGATCCCCTGTTGTGGACCGACTCGTTTCAGCAAACCTTTCATACCCTGGTCGCTTCTCGCTCTTCACTGCGGCGGGTCCGTTCGATCTGGGTTCTTGTTCCCACGGTTAAGTTCAAGAAAGAAACTGCCGGAAACGGAAGTGAGGGCCTCTGCTGGCGAAAACGGCGTCGCCACGTGACTACACCAGCTATCTCGCGACCACATCCCGGACAGCATCGCGCTTCACGGGAACAGCTTTAATATATTCTCATGTTTAAACGAATACAACGTGTTCCGAAAGTAAACGGATCGTTTGACTGTCTCCCGTTATGTTGGTATTAAACACGAGCCGGATAACGACGCATCAGCGGTAACTCTCGCTTACCCCCGCCCTAATCGCCGGTATCGATCTCACCGCGGAAGGAGGTCCGCCCATACCTCCCCTACTACTACTATGGTAGGGCAGAAAACCTTCCGCCGCCAATAACTCTTAGATATCAAAACGTATTTTCCGAGGCGCAGTTGCCATCTCCGGCAACAAAGGCGTTCAAAGAAATAAACCGCTGTCATCGCTGATCCCCGTTATTTTATAATTGTAATCGATTCTCCGTGGATCTTTAGCTCTTTGCAGCGATTATCGGCCAGGCGACCTTTTAACTGCGCCCTGTTCATTATAGCTGGTGAATCTAATTTGCCTGAAAGCATCGATCAGGACCCACGCGTTCGGGCCGGATGCCGTTGATTTCCAGGGACACGAGCGCGATCCGCTTGCAAATTCATGTTCATTCCAGCTCCGTCAGAGATCGTGACCCACATTAACGCTCGGCTCAACCCGCTCGTTCCTCTCCGTCTACACGCGAGCGAGGCCAGCGGCCTGTGTTTGTTAAAGGTGTACCATCGCCATAAAATTCCGGGCGAAATTCTCTGGGTTTTCGACCGGCGGGTCGACCGGTTAAGAAAGAAAAATAGAGAAAGCAACTTGGTGAGATGCGTTTTCTTTTATTGATGTCAGCGATGAGAGGCTTTAATTGGCGAGCCTCGTTCCGCGCAACTAAAATGTTGTGTGGGTAATTAATTATATATATGCTAAATATCGTTTCTTTAAAATGTCCTCGGAATTCCGCATTCCGTTTTAACTTTTTTTGCCTTTGCAAAAATAACCAGGACCTACCATCGATCATGTACATCTGGTGTGTTTTGTTTTGTTCTTCTCTTTTATTGTATTAAGTGATGCGCAACGCACTTTTGGCACTTCTGCTTAGTTGTTTGCGATCTGTCAGGCGGCTTCGCTGTGGAATTCTCGCTTCTTTTTTAAGCTTCGTACGATCTATTAGCAAACTGAGAAGTCAAAGTTCAGCCTCTGCTTAGGGATGGAAGAAAACACGTGAGAGAGAGAGAGAGAGAGAGAGAGAGAGAGAGAGAGATCGCTGATGGCGCGAGCGGGTAGCCCCGGCAAACAGATGAAACCCTAGTGGGAATGAGTAACAATCGTGTTCCACGGGGGGACTACATTCTCCTGGCGATCTCTCTCTCTCTCTCTCTCTCCTCCTCTCTCTCTTACAGCCTCAAGGACCTGGCATTTATTTAGTAAGATGAGACTGCTTGTCTCCATCTCCCTCGCCTTCAGGTGACAAATACGAAGCCCGTTCTTCCCGAGTCAGATCCCCTTTTTAAAGAAAAACAACTAGAAAGCCCTCCACGGCGGTATCGCATGGCCGCGCTCTGCTGAGCAGACACCGGTGTTCGGCCGGGGCGGTACAAGAAGGAGGGGGTCAAGGTCTTCAGACCATCAATATTCTTTAAAACTTGAGAAATTGCGAACTTTGCTAACTATTTCCTCGAACAGACGATCGCGGATGTTTATCAGGCGACCAGTCGGGGACAAAACGAGGCAACGGGACAAGAAGGAAGAGACAGGCGACCGCGAGCATCGCCAGCCAGGGGGGATACTTGGGTCCCGCTTTTCCTGGCAGCAGCCGGGCTCCTGGCGAAGTTGCGGGCCAACCCGAGGCTGCAAATGACACTCGGTGCGGCTCAGCTGGTATTTATGTAACCCCGTATACTCGCCCACCGCTTGTTGTAAACAGGTTTATTTCAGGCGGAGTTATGGCTGCGAACGATTGCCACTTACGAGCCAATAATGCCCGAGATGTATGAACGAATGCGAGCGACGCGGGGTGGGCGAGGGGTAGCTGCATACATCTTTGGCGATAACCGGAGCATTCCCGACACGGCGCCGATTACCCGCTACAAATGTCCAGTTCCTTCTCACCGATCGGTCGGTGCTGTGTCTTGAAACAGTTCCAAATTCTGTTAGGGGCAACAGATAAAAAAAAAAAAAAAACTTCTATTTCTTTCTGTTTGAAGATTTTACACCGGTTCTTTTTTTTTCTTTTAAAGGGGACTTCTAATTCTTAAACAGGACCAGTCGTGTGAGCTGGGGATTTAAAGTTAGAGATAGGAGAACTGCGCGAACACAAGCAAGCACCTCACCGGCATCTCATCAGTATTTCTCTCCAAACTAAACTGCGCTGTAAACGACATCTGACCTTTAACGTTTTTCAATGACGGAAGAGTTCCAAATTTGCTGTCGTTAGTACTACATACGATGAATCCCATCTCTCCCTCTCCCTCTCACTCTCTCTCTCTCTCTCTCCCCCCCACCTGTACCTGATGTCATCTATCTCTCCCTGTACCTGACATCATATCTCTTCCCCTACCTGACCTCATGTCTCTCCCCCTACCTGACGACATATCCCCCTGTATTGAAGTCATCCCTCTCTCTCTCTCTCTCTCCCCCCCTGTACCTGACATCATATCTCTCCCCCTACCTGACGTCATATTCCCCTGTATTGACGTCATCTCTCTCTCTCCCCTGTATCTGACGTCATATCACTCCCCCTATCTGATGTCCTATCCCCCTGTATTGACGTTATCTCTCTCTCCCTGTACCTGACGCATATCTCTTCCCCTACTGACGTCATATCCCCTTGTATTGAAGTCATCTCTCTCTCTCCCCCTGTACCTGACATCATATCCCCCTGTATTGACGTCATCTCTCTCTCTCTCTCTCTCTCTCTCTCTCTCTCTCTCCTCTCTCTCTCTCTCTCTCTCTCTCCCCCTTTACCTGACATCATATCTCTCCCCCTACCTGACGTCATATCTCCCCTGTATTGTCGTCATCTCTGTCTCTCTCTCATCCTTCCCCACACACTCTTCGTTGCAACAATGATGGGTTCAACTGAAACGAATCGTGGTTTAAAATTTGTCTCACGCTCACACGTTCAAGACCGCTCTTCTCTAACTCCCCCAACCGCAACATCTCCCTAAATCACCCACCAGTCGTTTGCTGTCGTTAACACCAGCGTTTATTCTTCTTTTTCTTACATATTTTTTTTTTTATCGCTTCCATTGGAGCCAGTCAACTGTGACGCTGGTAAAACGTGTTCCACTGGGACGTAACGAGTGTCGTAGAAGCGTCTTGATGGATGCGTGGCGGAAGCAGGCCTCGGTGTCGCACCTCAGAGCCGGAATACTTCACAGTTCTATCCGGCTTGCTGGTATCTAGGAAGAAATAAGATCCTAGCAACAAGGGTAACGTATCCTGTCAAATCGCATTTTTAAAAAGCGCCTTCTAGCGGAGGAAATGATCTAGTTTGTAATTACGCCTCGTGTGTTTTTTTTTCACGGCCACCCATTCGGTGGTCGATGTATACTGATAATGGAACAACACCCTGATCTGCAGATCGTCCGGACAGCCAGTCATTTCTCATTGTATAGTAAAATCAAGGCAGTAAGAATCAAACCCCCGAGGAGTTATCGGTCTTCTGACGAGGCTGGCTGCTGAGATGTGTTTGCCCACCTGTAAATTGCACTGTACGTCACTGATGTTTCTACGTATAATCACAACAGGAAAAGGGATTACTGCGAATATCTTCATTTTAATATCATAATGATCAAACTTAGCTTTAGTAACAGCTTTCAAATATTCTTGCTCGGAGGAAACTAGACTTCTACAATTCACCACAACAGTGATGGTTTATGACCGACTCATTAATATACGTTTTTTCCCTTCTCCAGCTCACCGTCTGCTCCATCCTTTCCATCCTGGGAGTGCGCCGGTTAGACTGGCCCCTTCTAGTATTTTCCTCGCGAAAATTCCCTGATGTGAGCTCGGGATTATGCCATTATCCTGCTGGGAAATACAGTTCTGTCTCAGCATTTCCCCTTGCTGATGGTAACATATCTTTTTTTCTTCCGTTCAGGTAGTTCCTTGCATACACGTCTGTCCACAATCCCTTCTATCGGCTCTAAACCAACTTCTTTTAGGATCGTATGAACCCAGAACAGACTCCCTTAATCACCACTCGTAAGACTGGGTACTACACACCTGTCACAGGTGTTTTTCCAAACCCAGTTACACCACATGGAGTACATCCATCCATCCATCGCTCTGGAAAAGATGTCACCCCGAAACCCCGGAAGATTCTATAATTCCCTTTCACACTGTAACCCTTTTCCTATTTTCTACTCCCATTTAAAGGGGTCGCTCACGCGATGCGATATCAGTCTCCGTTTGTTTGGTTTTTTTTTAACCCTTTAGGAATCAAATAGATATTGGCTTTTCCAATCTGCGCCAGCTAGTTCTTCGGCAGCTTCTATGGCAGATTTGTTTGTTCGCTCCACCATATTTATATACCAATTAACTGCAATTAGCTGCTCCCAACTTCACACTAACTGTTGGTCCGAGTAATTGCAACGTCGAACTTCTCTTTCCGAAGAACTCCCTTTTCTTCAGAGAACTTACCCGCTCCCTCGGACCAGCTCTACAGGTTTTTTGGGGGGGGTCCTTGGTCACGTGTTGCAGGGATAAACTAACTACACCGAAATAACCCCTTTGACAGCTCCCACGCGGCATGAATCATTTACGTTCATTTACCCAAATCGAGCTACACCTGTTGCAGGTATCTTATTTTCAACCATACCTAAATTTAAGCAAATTTCAAAATCCGGTCGAATATTTACTTTGCAGAAATTTTCCAGCTACAGCAAACAGTGATAGATAGCACACAGAAGTGCAGATACTCGCTGCTCTCCCTCGCTTGTATCTGTCACGCATAAAAAAAATACAAGTTCAGCCGCGGTCAAAAGTCTTGCACACACACATATACCCTAGAAATGTCAATAACGCATTCTACCTTCATACCACGCCCACATAGCTACCTTCCCGCTGTACTTGTGACCACTTCCGACTCCCTGCTTTAAAGTAATTCTACTCGATCCACTGCGATGATTTATAAAGTCTTTCCGTGGAAAACTCTTATTAACTGTAACAGTTCGGATCTGGACTTTTTTGATCAGACCGTGGTAACTTCCGTGTTGCCAAGTGTTTCTTTTTAATCTTCAAAATGCATTAAAGTTCACTGGTAATATAGTTTTGGCTTACATATATCCTTCCGTTTGAGAAGGCCAACGAAGTCCGAGAATCGCCCCGAGATCTTCCGAATAGATAAGGATAAACGTTGTTTATACCCGCACCGTGGTGAAATTTGAGGTGGAGAAGTGAACATATTTCACTCGTCGTTTCTCTGGTCGCGATTCTTTGATATTCGTATCGACAGGTTGTAGACTCCGCCAATCGGGTGTTTCTCGCCGATCGCTTCGTTTGTTGGAACCCTGCGCTATTCAAAACTAAAAAAATACATTTTTTTTTTCTGGTAAGGCGAACACAACGCCGAGGAACACGTAAAAATATTTCAGAGTTGAGCGAAAGGGTATAATCTTTACACCGTATTTACTCTCATAGAGCAAACTTCAGGCGAAGATGGACTTCCGGTTCCCCCGTGTCAGTCTTTGGTGATGACGTCGTCAAAAACAATCTTTTCCCTGGCGAATGTTGTACCGTACTTTCCCCTCACAGCCTGGTTGATGAGCCGCGGTCTTCTACTCTCGTCTTCTTCGAGCTTTTGCCTTACATTCCGGCTGACAATTGATAACAGCGTAATTACTGATATGCTGAGACTTGCTGTTGTAATTGCATTCGGTCTGAATCTGGCATTCTCGCGAACAGTGTTTGGGGGGGGTGTGTCTCTCGACTGCTTCCGGCATGTGTACAAAAAACCACTCCTACCTTTGGTCGGTTCTGAGAATACCAAAAAAAAAAAAAAAGAAAAGGAAACAACTTTATTGCTTCAGCCAGTTGTGCCATGTCTGTGAGTTCACAGGTCTGTCGTTCTACAAACTGGCGATTCCATTAATCACTAGATAGATCTATTACGGCTACCAATTTGCCGCCGGTGAGATGAACACTCGCAAGGCACCAGCGCTCACGGAGCAGCGATTCATCTATGGATCGAGACAGCAAGCATGATGATGTATGTAGGTCGGGGTAGAGTCGACCGGGATTCGACCATTCCTAACCTGCGTCAGCGACCGGCGATATTTGGCGCTCCAGACCAATCTCAGCCAAAATGGGCGACGCCCATTTTCTTGGCATTAACACTGGTAAATGCTAATGAAGGCCGCCTAATATTTTTTGGCAATATCGTTAAATTCATTCGCGTAACGTACGTCACCTTCAGCAGCTTCTTGTTCACGATATCGCCGACCATCGGACTCACGTCATTTTTGAGTGGATGAGCCCAGCAAGTCACGTGAACCTTTCTGAGGCTGGTGGATTTATAAACAGAATAAATTCTCATTTCCTAACTTAATCACGAATGCGCCACAACCAGATTATAAAAACATTAAAATCGAACAGTACAAAATCGATTATTTTTGTTTTTACAATAATTTGATGAATTACTTTCAATTTTCTATCCGTTTTTTTTTGTTAGTAATATCAGAGTTATTTCCCTTATTAAGCTAGTTAGCGCCGTATATAATAATAATATCGATCTTTTTAACTTTCGGTGTCGGAACAACAATAATCGATCTGGAATATTTTAAAACGTAGCTTACTGACAGACAAATTAAAAGATCTTGAATTTGCAAGAAGGGAAATGGGTTGGGAAAAGCACCGTAACAATTATCGATAGGAAGATTTTAACCGTTTGGGTGCCTGGCATCATCGAAGTCTTGGAAGCGGGTCCACGTGATCACTGGGATCAATACTCACTTCCCGTAAATATACGGGGTGTATTCCTCACGGGGCTATTTCTGTTTGGTGTTCGGTCGATGATAAACTAACAGTTTGAGCGGTTTCTCATCGTAAGAGTGTGGCGATAGGATTTTGCCTGTCGGTATCGATAAACCGATATTACCACCAGGCAAACCGACCGCGTAAATGCATAATGATAGAAACATTTTAAAATATTAACATACACCATAGAATAGGGAAATATACACCCTAATGAATCTAGAAATAACTGTTCTCATAACAGCACTGTAAACGTGCAGTCAAACACTAAGGACACTGGCAGAGGTACGTGATTATATATTATGGAAGGTGCCAATACGATATGACCATTATGATAACGAAATCGATAATTATTATTATTATTATTTCTACTATCACCAAAAGAATAATCGATATTTCTTGTAGTGCCCATCACTTAAACGATAATCAGTGTTCATCATCACTAATAATGCCTTTTTAAAAAAAAGTGCAACCTGTATTCGTTGGCATTAAAGCAAAGTTCAGCATATACTGACAACATTCCTGTGTCACTATAAACGGTGATCAGGGTTTTTCGAGATTACCATTGTTCGGAGAGCGTGGCAGCACCAGAAGCAAGCGTGCTCGTCAGACGCTTACTGGATATTCTGGTCGGGCCGAACTACGGTCCGGTCCCCGGGCCCCTGGCGGGCTGAGTAACTGCCACTGGGAGGGAACTCTCTGTGGCTCCACAGTGGACCGCACCGGACTCCTCTGTTACGGAGAACTCCGCAGTTTAGCATTGTAGTGTAAATGTCTCAGAAGAACTACTAGTTCTCTCGGTCAACGAGCGGTGCGCAGCTGTGGCGATCCGGCACCGTTCGCCTCAGCCCCTACTGCGCCGCTTGACGGTCTTCCGCACAGAACCCGCTTTCGTTCTGGAAAGCTACCACGAGACACCGATTTCCCTTAAAGAGTTAATCACCCCCCTACGTCATCGTGACGTCGCAGAGCGTGAAACCTCCCGTCTCGGCGACTTATTTCTTCTCTTCTGCCCACCCCCTTTTTTTCTTCTCGCTTTTCCACACCAGTCCCTCGCACCGAGCCCGGTTTGCCGGTCGATCCGAGGAAGCTTTCCATGTGCATGCATCGCCATGAAATATAGATCTCCGCCGGAATTTCCCTTCCCCCCCCCCCTCACCCCTCGCGCGCCCAATCGCGCTGAGCATCGGGCCCGGGGGGGGGGGAAATAGGCTGGAGATATGCGCCGTCACGACAGGGGTTTTTTGGATTTTATTAAGTGCGCGCTAATATTTGAATGTTTGCCACTTAATAACGATCCCCGGAGGGGGTTTGGCGCGGTAAATTTTTTATCGCCTCTCTCTCTCCTTTCTTCCTCCCTCTCTTTTAATCTCTCTCGCTTCATCCCCCTCTCTCTTCCTCCCTCCTCTCGCTCTTCTCTCTCTCTCTCTCCCTCTTCTCTTTCATCTCTCTCTCTATCTCTCTCTCTCTCTCAATGTGTTACGCCTCTCTCTCTCCTTTCATCCCTCTCTTCTTTTCATCTCTCTCTCTTCATCACCCTCTCTCTTCATCCCTCTCTCTCTTCTCTCTCTCTCTCTCATCTCTCTCTTTCATCTCTCTCTCTTCATCTCTCTCTCTCTCTCTTATCACCCCCTCTCTCATCCCTCTCTCTCTTCACTCCCTCTATCTCTTCCTCACCCGCTCTCTTCATCCCCTCTCTCTTTTCTCTCCTCTCTTTTCCATCTCTCTCTTTTCATCTCTCTCTCTTTATCTCTCTCTCTCTCTCTTCATCAACCCCCTCTCTTATCCCTCTCTCTCTTCATCACCCTCTCTCATCATCTCTCTCTCTCTCCTCTCTCTCTCTCTCTCCTCTCTCTCTCTCTCTCTCTCTCTCTCTCTTCTCACTCTTCTCTCTCCCTCCCTCTCTCCATCCCGTACGTCCATTTTACTCGGCCTACCGTCGCAGCAAAGCTTCGGCGGCCTTTTATTAGAAATGGCGCCCCTTAACAGCCTATTAAAACATCTTCTCTCTGAAAAATAAAAATAACAAAACAATGGTGGGTGTTGTGTGTGTGTGTGTGTGTGTGTGTGTCGGGTTAGGTAGTTTTTTTTTTGGTGGGGGTAGGGGAGAAGCCATTTTCGTAAATTAAGACCAATCGCGTTATCTCCCTTGGACTATGAATAAGGAATTTCCTGAATGCGAGAACGTCCTGTCTGCGGTCTGGTGGTAACCAAGCTTGTCTTCCGATGTGACGCTTGCAGGGGCGGGGAGAGTTACTGGCGGTGTGTTACTTACAGGAAGTAGATGCGTGCATCTTCCCCCGTTCACCTCGCCAACAGAAACCGGTGAAGCTACGTTCTGAACACCTTTCCTCCCCGCCGCCATTATTCAGGTTCGGAATTCTGGGAAGGGCCGTCTTATTTATCTCCTCCTTTCTTTAAGCGCAGTGGCGTTTATTCCGCATCTATCGGCTTCTCGATCGCCTCTCCCCAGCTATCCAGCAGATGACCGGTTGGCGGCTTCCCGAATCCTGATCCCGGTTCCATTTCCGGCGGCTCTCCGGAAATCGACCTGTATTTCAGAACGAGGTTCCATGCGTTTCTCGGGACCCCCCCCAAAATGGTGAACGATTTAATGCTTCGCTCCGCGTAGCGGCGGCGGGCTGGTCTAACGAGCCGGTTGGTGAGCGGAGCGGGCTGTGAAGACATGCCTCTTGTTTCACTCATCTGCAGTTACAGCGCCGCTCCCCGTGAAGTCGGCTTCCACCGATGTAAGACACCGCATAACGCTTCTCCCAAAAACATTTACAGACCAATCGGGAACAACGCCCCGCATTCTGGAGGTAATTGCGCTGTTAATTCAGCAATTTCCCCGTCAAACTCGCACGGAGAGGCTACCGGAGCGACACGTACCGGGGCCGGGCTCGCAGCAGCCATTTCTTGTCCGGATACTAACGGCATTTTTATTTTTGTTTTGTTTTAAATGCCGCAGTAAACAAAACGGTTATTTTCTGCTCTCGGTTTCCGCGGAGAACTTCGGCTAGGAATGGAGACCTTCGAGTTTCGTTTGTTTTCTTTTAAAATATAACCCTGACTGTATGGCGCGCGAGAGTGAGAGAGAGAGAGAGAGAGAGAGGGGACGGGGGCGTGGATTGGACTCATCGTTCAAAATGTTTCAGCTTCAAGATAAAAACAAAACGAAAAGCGTTAATAAGAAAACTTGTCCCAGCCTCATCTCTTCTCTCTCTCTCTCTCTCTCTCTCTCTCTCCGAGCTCTCTCTCTCTCTCTCTCTCTCTCTCTCTTTTCTCTCTCTTCATCTCCCTCTCTCTCTCCCCTCTTTCATTCTCTCTCTCCCGTCTTCATCTCCTCTCTCTCTCTCTCTGCTCTCTTCTTCATCTCCCTCTTCTATCACTCTCTCTCTCTCTTTTCAATCTCCATTCTCCTCTCTCTTTGTCATCTCTCTCTCCTCCCTTTCATTCTCTCTCTCTCTCTCGTCTCTCTCCATCCCCTCTCTGTACTGACGTCATATCTCTCTCTCTTTCATCTCCTCTCTCATCAGTCTCTCTTTTCATCTCTCTCTCTCCCTCTTTATCTCCCTCTCTCTCTCTCTCTCCTCTCTCTCTCTCTCTCTCTCTCTCTCTCTCTCTCTCTCTTCTCTCTCTCTCTCTCGCTCTCTTATCTCTCTCTCCCCTTTTATTTCGGGAACCTCTGCAAGTCCTCGTTTTGCCTAAAACTTCCATCCCGACTCCATTAGTTCGCTTTCCTCGCCATTATCCTTTATCCGCACCCCCCCGCCGACTCGATCTTCCCGGTAACCCTTTCATCGTCCCCGCGGCTCTGTTAAGTCACGTTACCTCCCAGCTCGCCTTACCGAGACCGTTCCTCCTTCCGCTTTGTCAGAAGCACAAAGCGCTGACCGGGTAACGCGATCCCCGCCAGCGCCACCAGGCGAAGCCAAACAAAAGCAGCTTAGCCGCTATTTCCAATCGATGACTTCCGCGCACCCCGCCGCGAACGAATTCCCCCCCCCCCCCGATAGGCCGAGGGGAAGAGACATCTGTCTAGGGCTCTTGAAACGATGTCGCTTCTACTCGAACGGGTAAATTGTTTTCGTTTTTCTGTACTTTTTTCGTGAAAGGACCCGAATGGTTTCGAGCGACGGGCGAGGAAACCTCGGGCCCCTCCAGATATTCCGCGCCGAGCTGGAGCGCATCTTTATGCCCCTCCCTGCAAATACCAAAATTAATAAAGAGACGAATTTGTCTAAGTCAGTCGACTCCTGGTCTACTTCCAACCACCTCCCCCCTCCCCTCTCCGACGCTCCACCAAAATCCATCTAGCGAATATAGGGATGATTCGGAAGAGAGAGAGAGAGAAAGGGTTGAAAAAGCCCCGTGGGCTATTTTCCGTTGCCGTGGCGTTTTGTGACTCCACATTTCTCGAAAATTCTACGGCGAGAAAAGAAAACAAAAGCAGGAAGAAGGGGAAAAAGGGAGCTGGTTCTGCTAAGTCCCTTTACTCAAAAATCACGCGAATTTACCGCTAAAATATTTAAAAAGACATTTAAATATTAATCAATCAATCAAACTAATAAATTCGTTTATCCTATTTATATAAAACAAATACAGCTTATTCTACTATAATCTTAAATGCTGTTATTGCCCTGGTAATATCTGGGTTGAGATAATCGAGAAAAATAGAGGACGCTTAATATGTCACGTGACAGCTAGCGCCATTAGAAGGGACGTGTTCGTTTTGAGAACTTGGACGATTCGCTCAACTGAAGAGTGGCTGCGGTGTTAAGTTTGACGGTTAACCGGTAATAGGGTGTGGGCAGACATAGGGGGGAGGTGGGGGGAATGTTGGTAGAGGTCAGTCTAGTGGATAAGGAGAGGAACTCTTTCGGGTTTCGTATAAGTGTCTGTAAACGGTGTAGGGCTACAAGCCGCCATGTCCCATTCACCTCGAGTTTGGGAACTTTGTATCTGCTTCGCTCTTTAACTAGAAAAAGCTTTCAGCACCCACAAATACCTGCTGGCTCACTGTCCGTCCCCAGACAAACACGAAACAAAGTATAGTTGTTTGGCCTTTCGGTTCTTAAGATATGGATAAGCGGGCTAAACATCCACCAACGATTTTAAAAACAGGTATCAACGTTTAATTTAACTGGAATCTCGGATTTATTTAAATACATGCCTTCGGCTTATAAAACATCTTTGTAATCACGGATCAGAGGATTCAATCCTGAGTAATACCACTGATCTGAGTAATCTTGAAGAACACAAGCTCTAAGATTATTTTTTTTAACATATGGACAATCTACCTGATCTTTAAGTTTTAAATTTAAAAAAAAAACACTTATTATAACGTTTTCAGGTGCAATTTTTAAGGGAGGTTTGCATTCCTCTTTCATCCGCTCATTTTGTTCGGTTTTCTGGGGTTGTGAGATTTCCTTAATACAGAGACGTCTTTTTCCTGTGTTTGTTGGAGTTTTGTTTACTTATTCTAGGTTACTTTTTAACCGGAAAGGCGGGGAGGTTTTCTAATCAGTTCGAATTCCTACAGTAAATACACAACGCCAACAGTCGATCGATAGGGAGGAGTAATTGTAGAGCAACGACGGAGACTGCCGAACGGTTTTCGTCTTCCAAAGCGACCTCTAGCGAGCATCACAGTTCCCAGAAACATCCGGGACGCGGCTGGGTACTTACCCGTCGAGAACGGGGCTACTAATGCTCCTCGCCACGCCGCCTTCCCATAATTCCACACACATCTCTCACGTCTTGGCTGATGACGCCCAGAGAGTTCGGAAGCTGGAGCTTCTGATGGGTGCATGACAACGCTCAGTATAACAGTAAACAGATCAGCAGATCACGTGGGGGCCATCCAAATCTTCCTACCGCGGCAGAGTGGACGGATTTCCTGTTTCTCTAATTTTGCAGCCCCCCCCCGCGCGCGCGTGCGCCGTCCCCAGCATCTAACTATTCGTTCCCTTCTTGGATACTTAGAGGGAGCGAGTACTCGTCCGGCCGCTTAAAGATGTCTCTCTGACTTAACCTGGCGATCGGGGACGTTCGTTATAACTGCTGTATATCGCTGCGCAGATTGTAATCTCTTAACAAACGGTCAACGATTGGTACCGGGTCTAGTACCAATGGTACTACTTAGGGTAAAATTACAACCAATGCTTCTGCTTTCATCAAGCTCGTGAAGTCCCCTCTTAACGGTGTTGCGTGTAGAATAATCGGATATATCGACTGGAAAAGTGTACTATGAATAGGAGATTTCCTACTACGAACCGTGTAATAAAACACGGCATTCAGCTACTTTTTCGAATTTGAAGGGAGAAAATCAATGAGTCCGTGTCACCCGTTAATAAACCGGTCTTTGTCCTGAAGTACGGCTACGTGCAGCGTCTGTTTAACACCAATAACCGCTTCGACGAAGAGGAACAAAAAAAAAAAAAAAAAAAAATGGGGGGAGGGGAGAGATATTTGTTGAGACGGATGGCGGGTTTTTCAGCTGTATGGGCGCGATCGACGTCCTTCCGACTTCCGAGATGTAAAACCAGCCTCGTTTTCGTTGACAGATTCGAGTCGTTCCTAAAACCGTTAATCGGCCGGCGCCTCTATCATCGCGTCGGGAACCTGCAGACCATTCGTCGCCTTCTGATCCATTCCGCGGTAACCGAAGCTCTGACTTTAGCATCCTCCCTCCCCACCTGGGAGTAATGGTTGTACTTATGCCAACCTGGCACGCACTCCACGAGTTTTAGAGCGCACGACAAAAGAAAGCGTTGTTTTACTTTGGTCCTTCGTCGGTAGAAGATAAAGCCCACGTGACCCGGCCCCGCGTGGGTTTTCACCTATTTCCGATTACAAAAAAAAAAAAAAAAACCAGCGAGGAACAAAAAAACCACGGTAAGCTATTTGTGTGAGGGACAGAAGTTATTGATGGGGGCTCTGATTCGTCTGCGGCTTCTCACAAAATAACGCCCACATTCTGGAACTCGTTTTGATGCTGCGGTTCCTGTTATAAGAGACAATCCTGACGTGAAACCACTCATCATCGACATATTCCTAGTGGCCATATTTCTTGATACATTCCGCTTGTATCGTTCGCGTATTTCTGATATGAACATTCGCAATTTTCTTGACTGTATCCCTTTAACTCTCAAATAACAAATAACCACTAATCCATTTTTCTTGTATTTTTTTTAAACCTTAAAATAACAGTAAAAGCTGAAATCCATAATTCTCTCTATTAAATATTTTAGCCATCAAATAACAGTTGCATACCCGTATTCTATTCCTTCTCTATATGTCCCGATATATTCGCGCACAAGATGTAATTTTTGTGCTATTCTAATATATATATCATAAATGATGAAATATAACTTATACGAAAATAACAAACGTTTCGTGTGTGTGTTTGCTTGCTATTTTTTTTTTTTTATGGAATGAAATTCTGCAAACAGCTGAAAAGAGTAAGAAGAAGGGTGAAAGATGCTATTCGTACTACTATCGGCGTAGTGAGCTGACAAATGAACAGCCAGCGTTGTTGGGAGGGAGCACCTGCCATCTGCTATTTGAGATAACATAATCAATTTCTGGAGAGAAAAAAAATAAAATAACGATTTCAAAATAAAGAATCAACACGGGCAGGCTGGAGTAGCAGGAGCCGTTTCAGATATACCGACTAAAATAAGAGTCTAAAAGCACTTATCCGCCACGTGGCGCTCTCCGCTCCAACACTGGCGGCGTTTAAAAGCCACTGATCCGTTTCCAGTCTCATCCGCTCCAAACGTACCGAGCGAGGACACGGGCGGGCGGTTCTGTGAAAGACAGCGATGCCAGGGGAAGACATTGCATTGATGCTCTCTGATTTGAAACCAGGTGAGTACGCCCGTCCAGACGAGGGCGCGACATCGAGGAATCCGCCCCTGTATCCTTTTTAGGCGCTAAACGAGGTTGTTGTTGTTGTTGTTTTTGTTTTGTTTTTTTGAAATCAGTGCCCGGTAGATTTCTTCCTCTCTTCACGCAGAACGTGGACTCGCTATTTTGTTTCGACACAAAAGATTCCACTTTTAGCTATTCCATTATTTTAGAATATAATTAAACACTTTCTGTAATAGGATATTATTAAGAGATTTCTAAAGTTTACTTCAGATAATAATAATAATAATAATAATAATAATAATAATAATAATAATAATAATAATAAATAATAATAATAATAATAATGTTTTATTAACTTTATTATCCTTAAAAATCTGTTGTTTTTAGGTAACTTTCTCCAGTTTGATGTTAGCCTTCTAAAAAATGATTACACATCTGAGCCCATCAATTGTGATGGTACAGACAAGTTAATATACAAATTCAGAGGGAGATTTTAAAATAGAGAAACTGCTACACATGGCCGCACAGTCTTTCTCACCAAACTTCCGGATGCAAGTCTCTCTCTCTCTCTCTCTCTTCTTTCTCTCTCTTCTC